>BGNK01002132.1:17051-102745 GCA_003297005.1 Symbiodinium sp. clade A Y106 | reverse complement strand
GCCACCATCTGCTCTCGTGCCGTCGGTGTCGGGTGATCCATGGCGTTGTGGTCTTAAACCACCGCGCAAAAACTTGCAAAAGAAAGGGGGGGCGTGCAAACTGGAAGCCGAGACGCCTGGGTTTAGGGTTTAGGGGTTTAGGGTTTTAGGGTTTACTGTCGTGACGCCATCTTCGGACGCAAAGGGTCCAAGTACTGGTATAGTAGATACTTCTGGGGCCCAATTATGTCTACTAAGTACCTGCTTTCACGATACTATATAGGACCCTTTGGGGAACCGAGCAACTTGAAATCCCGAACACGCCCTGAGCCCTGAATTCTAGCGCGGCACTGTCTTCTATCCCGTTCAAAACTAAAGCATTTTTGTGCGCCGCGAACAACCCCCCTGGTTCAGTCGTCAGTGCTTATAAGCAATCGTTGAGTCACAATGCTTAGTATTCAAAATCATTGCTGCGAACTAGGGGTGTTTTGCGAAAGTCTAAGGGGTTTAGGACAGGTCTTGAGCAGGTTTGAGGTTTACTTGGGTTCAGACTGAATCCGCTGTATGGGCAAGCTGTGCCTTACCATTCAATCTTCGCAGATCTTAAAGCATTTGGGGTTCAGGGCTCATAGCGGCCCGTCACCAGCAGCAGCAGCGGTAGGGGGCTGCTTGCGGTACGTCATACACAGGTATGAATTAACACTGAGCAGTGTTGCCTTTGAGTGGGTTGTGGGTGGGGTGGCTCGCGTTTACTTTCTTGTGCCGTCCCGGCCGTCCCTGTGCAAAACCTCTCAACCCGGAACCGCAAACCCGCAACCCCTGAACCCCAAACTCTCCAAACCTCAACCTCCAAGCTCAGACCGCCTACAGGCCCTTGTCCCACTCCCAAACGGCAACCCCTAAACCATATACCTCTAACCCTAAACCCCCAGCGTATAAACCCATAAGCACAAAATCCCAACACCCTAAACCCCTAAACCCACAAGTCCTAAACCGAAAGGTTTCCGCCCCGGCCCACTCTCCGATGTACCAGGCGATGTCTGATGAGTGGAGGGACTTTACTTGCACTCTTTTGCAGGGTTCTGTTGTAGGATCAGTATACGGCATTTGCATGATAATGGCCGATATACTTCGGGTAGCAAGAACGCTATGCTTATCTTGTCCTAGGACCCAGAGTAGGCCCGTATTCCCTTGTTTTAGGTTTCAGGTTCCCTTATAAGCCCCTTTAAACCAATAAGGGCACCCTGTTATTCCTAGGTTACTCTTGGTTCTAGCTTGTCTATCATCCCACGTATGCGCCTCGAGCCAAGTACCCTGCTCCTTAACATGTCCCCCATGCCACAGCGAACCCCCCCCCCCCCAAAAAAAAAAGCAAGTGAAACCAGCAAGTCCAAGTACCCTAAGGCTCCGTAGTAGTTGTTTGGGGTTCATATTTAGAATCCTCGAAGGTAATCCCAAAAAGGAGCTACTATGGAGCCTCTGGGTAATGGTGTCGTAGAGACTTATAAGGCCCAATTATCTACTAAGTATACGGATACACTATAGGACCCTTTGGGGTATTCTGCAAGTCTATGCAGGGTCCTGGATCAAGACGCTACACCAGGGCGACTAGTAAATGATCATGCGCAGCTGTAATTGGGAGAACCTTTGCAGCGAAACACCGGCTGAACCAGAGCGGCGGATCAAATCAAAATTGATTCCTTATTGCCAACACACTTCTCAAACCAAAGCCCGCACGGCTCAAACGCCCGAAACCCTAAGCACACAAAGCTCCAAACCGTCAGAACCCCCGAGTTCAAAACGGCCAAAGCTCCAGCAAAGTGTAGGCAAGGTTTGCGGGTTCATATGGGGATGAATACTCAGCATATCCTCTTCTTGAGGTCTTTACATAACTGTGCTAATGGTATGTTTCGAAACCGTACTCTCGTCACTTTGGCCATAAGCCAAATAGCCAAACCCATACATAGAGCCCGGTAAAAGCAACCTTTCTTGCAGCCCTGTAAAGAACCCGTATACAGTATTCTACCCTCACTGAATCTGTCAGCAGGCGCCGAGCATGGACGATCAGGCCCCTCCCCAGTCGTCTTTATCTTTCAGTTGCCCTGTCAGGCGATGTAGGGCCTAGTTTTTTGAAGGCTTCTTCGGGGTTTGAACAATTAGAAGATTTTTATTTGAGGAGTGGGGGGGGGGGGGGTATCAATGTTTAGTTTAGTCATATAGCATAAACGGTTTATCGGCGGATTTGGGACGGGTAAAGACATGCTCAGAAGGATTCTCGACCTTGTCGCCGGAAAGTGTGCTTAAACTTGCGATGAAGCCGGGGTTCAAGATGGGTTTTATAGGGTTGTTTTACGGCTTCACGTTTTTTTGTTTCTGGGTTGCACCGTTGTGTTTTCAAACCTTGGGGGCTTGAACATGTAGTATTCCTCGCTGTTCCTGCTATACTTGTAGTGTAGTGTACCCCAAAGCACTATTCAATATTCGAAGTATTCATGCCCTGCCACTACACTTTACCCCGAAGGGTCCAAAGTACCAAAATAGTAAAATGTAGGGTTTCTATTTTCAGGAAGCACTACTATGATTTGAGCAAGTATCCTCCATGGCAGCCAGTATACCCAAAACCTTTACAGAACCCTTCTAGGAACCCCTAAAAGACCCTTACTTTGGGTTTACCAGCCCCGAAGCTCCAAGAAGGCCAAGGACTCCATAAACCCCAACCCCTCTAAGCCCCAAAGCCCAAATCCCCAAGGCCTGTAAGCCCTAAAGCCTACCCCCGCGCAACCCAAAAAACCCTAAACCCTGAACGCCAAGCCCGACAGCCTAAACCCTAAGCCCTAAACCCTAAAGCCTATACCGTAAGGCCTAAAGTCCCTTATAAAGCCTAACCCCAAAGCGCTATAAGCCCCAAACGTATTTCCCCAAGATTGAGGCTGCGGAACGTCTGGGACGCCTGGAAAACGCCCTCCTCGCTTTGAAGCCGCAGATCGAGGTCCAGATTCGGAGAATGGGTTGCGCTTTAAGGGGTTTAGGGCGACAAGTGTTGAGGGGCTTTGGGGGTTTAGGGCTTGAAGGTTTAGGGGCATAGGCGTAGGGCGTTACAGGTCCAGGGCTTCATGGTTTGATAATCAGGGCGTAGGGGTTTTGGTTTGAGGGTTCAGGGTCAGTACTGAGCGCTGAAACATTACATAAGACCCCACAGCTTAACCACTAAAGCACAAACCCCTAAATCCTGACTCCTGAACCGTGAAACTTAGAACCCAATCTAGATCGTTAGAATGCCCAATCAAGTATTGCGAGGTCGGCTGTAGGCTAGGACAGTTCAGGGTCGAGGACAGAGGAGCCTCTTCCTGTTTTGTTACTTCAAAAGCTTGCAGCTCCCAGGCCGGAGAGAAAAAGATCCCACGAATCCTGGGTTCTCTTTGATGCTAGCCCTCTCTGATGAATGCAGCTAATGCTAGATCCTATCCTATAAGCATCCCAAACCCTAAACCCTAAACCCTAAACCCTAAACCGAAAACCTACAGCCACTCTGACCCTTCATTAACTAGGTTCCCCAGCAGTTTAAGGTTCCCAGCTTAAGACTGAACATATACGAGGAAAAAGGGTACCGTTGCTGTTAAGGGGACATTGGTGAACCTAGTCAAAGTTGCTATTGGGGGGGGGGGGACTTCTCGAAATCATAATAGAAACTCCTATAATAGAACTCCTACATTCTACTATACAGGTCATAGGTACTTAGGCCCCTTTGGGAAATAAGCTTCAAGCGCTAACTCATGAGCTTGCACGCGAGAGCCTCTGCCCTGCGGCAGGCCATTGTTGCGAAGCAGTTGCAGCCTGCTTTGGCCTCGGTCCCATGCTGGTGCCAGTACAACTACGGTTGATGATCCTGCATTACCTTTAGTAATGACTCTAGACTATGGGAATTATGGTATATACCTCATTATGAGTAATGCAGGTTTTATCGTCAACCGTATCAATAATATTCCTTTGGGCGCCTTTGAAGTACACTTCAGTCTCCCCAAAACCCTATTCCAATTATTCAGGCCCTCCCTTAGACAGCAGAGGTTGCACTGACTGCAAGTCTTGGCGTTGGTACCAATGTGTGTCATAGGCGCGGTCGTGACAATAGCAGTAGCATTGCCGGCTGTCGCGGTAGCCGTAGCAGTATTAGGCCCCTCCGTAAGACCCTAAGCCCTAAACCACAAACCTTTAAGGATTTCGGCCTTTGGTTCGCTACTAGCGTCAATGTCGGTATACCTGGCATGATGTTTCGTTACCTGAACTGATGGTTGTCTTCCGGTTGCTGGGCTTCGTTTCGGAGAGCTAGCGATCACAGTCGAGGAGCAGAAAGGCACCTTGTTTAGGAGTCCTTCTAATAACCATCCTACGATCTACCGCCTGTATTTGGGCCATATACCAAGTGCATTCTACAAGTGGCAATCGTCGGCAAAAACGGGGAAATACGAAATTGCCATAGAGCCTTGGGGACCGCCACATAGCGATATCCTTCGAACTATATACCCAAACGGATGGTTACATACCTTACGTCTGTGGCTGGTGGACGGTAGCATCTGAAAAATAACAGCAGTACTGCATTGCAGTTTAATCCACTTCCATATGCAGAAATGTGTTGAGATCGGTCTTCTCGCACCGTAGAGCATTTGAAGATGTTGCTCGGTAAAAAAGAAGCTGCTGCTGAGGGCCCGGGAACCATGAATGCCATGGCCCCGCCCATCGGGGCGGCAGGCAGCGAGCCTCTGGGTAGAGACCATCCAGAGCTCCACGGGTTAAGATTTTAATTACTGAGCCTAGCCGTTTGTTTGTTTTCGGAGGGTATTTTCGCTCATATCACCCTGCGCCCTAAACGCTTATCGGGCGTCTTCTGGCTGAGTTTTCAGGTGCCGACTGACATGTTTCGGAAAGAACGGGCTTCGAATAGAGTTACCGAGTTAAGGCTCGAATAGACTCAAGGACGCAGCTGGTTTTCGGGATCATAGTCCCTGAGCCCCCAAACCCTGAAAGGAGCTTGTATAGATCCCTTGCGAGAGCCCCTGAATCATAAAGGCCGATTCATGTTCCCCTAAGGGTCCAAGTACCTAGTAATCATATACTCTCCTAAATATTGAGCTACATAACTACTATCCTAAACCCGAGTACCTAATTATTGGGTTGGACCATTAAGACCCTACTATAAAATCCCCTAAACCCTTATAGAACCCTTAAAAGGGACCCTAATTATTGGGTCCTCTTTGGACCCTTAGGGTTCTGGGTCTTGGCACACCTTTGCGCTTGGTTTTACCGAGCCCTAAGACCAAGCTTCTGAAGAAAAGCAAAGGAAGCGAGCTTCTACCCAAAACACAGTTTAGGGGCTGGGGTTTAGGATTTAGGGTTTAGGGATTAGGGATTTAGGGAGCCTCAAAACCTCGTATAGTAGCTGAACGCCCCAATACTCCCATAGCCCAAGACAAAGTACAGCCCACGCCTCAAGTTCTAATCAGATTTGACTAAGCCCCATAGCACCAGAAACCTAAACCCTAAACCCCTAAAGCCCTAAAGCTCTAAACCCTAAACCCATAAGCCCTACACCCTATAATAATCCCTAACCCCTAAACCCCTAACCCTAACCCACTAACCCTAGTCCCTTAGAGTAGTGCTGCGCCAGAGTTCAGGACATCCCTACGACGCCCAGGGGGATGGCAAGGCAGAGCAGAGTTTCCTGGTACCTAGGGACCTGGACCCTCCATCTACCCCCTGTTAGACCCTAAGTACCCATTATTTGGGACCATATACCCCTATTTTTGAGCGTATAAGGAGGGTCCTGGTACATGCTTAGTAGCTGAGTGGATAGACTTTACACTCTTGGGAGAATATTACCCACTACAAGACTGAAAGTGTATACTTTTGGGGGGCTTATGAACTCAGCAACTTAGCCTGGTACATGGAAGGGTTTGGGGTTTAAGGTTTAGGGCTTAGGGTTTAGGGCTTAGGGTTTGGGGTTAAGGGTTAGGGGCCTACCATGGTTCACGGTTTGGGTTGTAGGCTTAAACCCTGCTTTTCCGTGGGTTCTCATTATGAAGCCTAGAAAAAGCAGGTTTTGGTACTTCTATGCCTGCTGCTGCTACTTGTTCTCTCGTAAACTGCCAGCTCGCAGCTCTTTCCACCAGGGCTTATTGTGAAGGCTCCTTTGGGTTTAGGGTCTAAGGATTTAGGGTTTCGCGTGTATTAGGAGTGCAGGGCCTTAGGTTTCAGGGCATAAAGGTCTAGGGTTGAGGGCCGTGTAAGGTGAGAGTCACCTTCCTAAACTCCCCATCAGTGGAAAGTCAGACAGCCCAGGATAAACCCCAAGCAAACAACTTAAAACTAAACCCCCTCGTCCCCCGGCAACCCTGAAGCTTCGAAGACCCCTGTCCTCAAGCCCGAATTGTGAGTTGTTGTTGATGCTCTTCCTTAGGCCTCCTGAGCAATAGTAACCCTTATATCTCCTTTAAAGGAACCCCATAGTCCGATCAAACGGGCCCATATTGACACTCGAGGCCGCCAGAGTTGAGGCCTAATTTGCATACACCGAAACAATGTTTGGGGCTTTTGTGTTTTAGGGGTTCAGAGTTTAGGGTTTGGGTTTAGGATGTAGGGCTGCTGGGATTTATTAGAGATTGCAGTTTGAGGCTTAAGCGTAGGGTCTAAGGGCACCTGCATGAGCAATAGGAGTCGCTGTCATGAGGATGAGAACTCTGGTACGGTAATTACAGGGCTCATGTGTAATTAGGGTTTCTTGCCCCTTGGTTAGATTTGCGGGTAGAGGAATCGGTCCTTCTACAGAATCGGGTACGGCACAGCATGTGATGTGCTAGTGCCATGTTACTTAGTTTAGGATCCTACGGCTTGGGATTTGGGCTTTAAGTTGGTGTCCCCTGTTCACTGCTGTGTGCATGTTGGCTTCAACATTGGCTCTCGAGCTCAAGATTTGCTTGCAGGGTTGCCTGAGCAGTCCCAAACCGTGAACCCTGAAGCCCTTTGTGTGCATGCATGCCTATTGTTGCCCTCATGCTTTATCTACAGGTTTCTGAACCAAGCGCTAAATCCCTAAACCCCCAAATTCCCTAACCCCCACCTCTGCACCGAAGAAGAGGTGCAAGTTTCGATGTGAACCACGAATCCGGAGGGTAGCCCGCCCCCAACTTGAAATCTCCGCCTGCTTTATGCCATGGCGTCCACAGAGTGTGGTGCCCAGCGCCCGAAGCCTCCGGCGAATTTTTTAGGGGTTTAGAGTGTTGGGTAGTAGTTGGGAATACAGCTCAGACGAACGTAGGTACGTTGCTTATAAGCCCCTATGAACCTTTACGTAAAGGTGAGATGAGCAGGTATAATTGGGACTATAAGGGGATAATTGTTACGGTGAGCTCCTCTCCTTTGTGCTGGGGCCCTAAGCAACCGCGACTGAAGAAGTGCTCCAAAGCTTATGTGTATACATCTATGCTGGAATATTGACTTCTACGAAGCCTTAAACCCAGACCTTACCCCAACCACCCCACCCTCAATCCATGCTCCCAGGCCAAACAAAACTCAAGCAATCATTCTGTCGGTTCAATAGCACGAGACAAGTATCTGCAGTGCTTACTGTAGCAATATGTTTACAACGGCTGCTGTCTAGCTCTCGTACAACAAGCACCGGTTCGGAGAAAGCCGACGCCGGCTACCCTGGACCCTAAACTCCAAACCCTAAATCCCAAACGCTGCAAACCGTAAACCCTAGTCCGGACAAGAAGCCCTAAACCTCAGTGAACGTCGCCTTAAATTAAACCCTGATCCGTAAAACCTTAGAAGGGCGGTCGACTTGAACCTTAATCCCTAATCCGAATCCTAAACCCTAACCCGCAAACTCTGAACCTCAGAGAAAGGTCGATGCTGGCCATGGATACAGACTGTGGCATGATTAACTTGAAGCTCAGGCAGATCTCTTTGGACAGGGTTTCGCTAATATAGGGGCCTAATAGTTATCAATACTATGTAGGTGCTTCCCTATTAGCAATATGGTATGATACATCCCAAAGCCCTATTCTTACTATCAAGGCGCCTACAGTACCTAAGGGGTTTAGGATTTATAATTTAGAGGTTTGGGATTTGGGTTGTAGGATAGCTATGCCAGCGGACCCTTTGTCCCTTGGTGTGGTCGTAGGTTCAGCTTTTTATAATAGGGTCTATAACTTCAGGTTTAGGGCTTGTGGTTACTTCCTTAAGTAAGGCGTAGGGGAGATCCTCAATGTGATTGGAGGTACGCTCCTTTGCTGAAGCAGCATACGTCCAGCTATAAGGGATTCTCAGCATGATGTATGGCATAGTATCCTTTGTCTAGCCACAAGGGTCCTTTGGGACCCCATAATAAGGTACTTGAGGTCAGGATAGTAGTAATGTAGGTTCATATTTCGCAGAGTATATGGCTTAGGTACTTGGACCCTAAGGGAAGGGTTTTGGTGCCTGGAGGGTTTTCCTGAAGCTACCGTGGAGATCCACCCAAGACCCCACTTTAGCTCAGCTCCCTCCAAAAGCCCGGAAGCAGCTTTGCAGGACGAGCTCTAAAGCCCCAAAAGAGTGTGCCTTGATGGCTTGATAGTGGTCTCCGGGAGGTCCGAGCTTGAGGCTTTGGGTGTTAGGATGTAGGATGTTGTATGACGTTTTTTTGTCGAACTTTGAGTTGTCCGGAGTTCTGAGCCGTTCGGTTCGGCCCCTGTTCTGCTCGAAGCTTCCCACTTTACTCGCTCTCGGACAAGTACATCGCCCAAGCCTCAACCCCGGGTGTATTGCTTGGGTGTAGGGTTAGGGTTTAGGGAGTTTCGGGGATGTTTGACTCTCATTGTCACTCCGGCGTTTTTGAAGGCGACGACCAGATACATTGTTAAACCAACAAGAATAAGTGCACAAAAAGAGGTTGCACATTCTGAAATGAGAGTTTCCGAACATATTGGGTCCTTTGGACCTTTAGGGTAGTACCCCTCGTAGTTCTGTAAGTCCTTCTTATAGCACAAAATGTCCCCCAAACCCCCATTTCACTTCTGAAAGCCCTGAATTAAGCCCTCCGCACAAAAGCCTCGACCCAAGTCCCCACCGTCAACCCTTGAACCCGGAAACCCTTACAACCGAAGCCCCTGAACCCCTAAACCCCCAAAGCTCTAAACCCATAAACCCTACACCCTAAAACATCCCGCTGCTCTGTCGCCGTGGCTCAGACATGCGCCAGAGAACCCTAAGGGTTCCGCCTTCTAAGCAGGCCGCATGTCTAGCTTGAGTATACAGGGCTCGGCCCCAGCAGAACTTGAGGTCCTGCAGCTCAAACCCGCAAATCCCAAACAGTCAGACCGTACATCCCGACAGCTTAGGGTTTAGGGAGCCCATAACACTATATTAAATACATCATACATCCCAACGGTCTAGGGTTAAGGGTTTAGGCACGCATCATTCTATAACTATAGAGCTCAAACCACGAAGCCCTTCTTCATCCGAAGCCCTAAAGTTCCGGCTCTAAGGACTCATATTGGCCTAAAGACCATACAATATAAGGCTTTTGGGCTACTTCGAGCTTAAGGGCAAAGCTTTACTTCCAAACCACGAAACCCTAAACCCTAAACTCCCAAACCCCGAAGCTCTAAACCGTAAAACCCGAACTTCCACAGAGCATCTCGATGACAAGCCGTTGCACGATGCCGCGTTGCTTGTGATGATCGATGACCCGGCCCAGATCTTAGTCCCCAGAGGGTATAGCGGTTTAAGGTTTACTGGGTTCGATAGGGTGTAGGGGTTTGGGGATTTCGGGTTTTAGGGTTTAGGGGTTCAGGGGCTAGGGTTTAGGATGTAGGCTTTAGGGGTTTAGGGGTTTAAGGTTTAGGGTTCAGGATTCAGGGACTCGGGTTGATGATGCAGGGTTTAGGGTGTAGGGTTCAGAGTTTAGGATGTAGGGTTTAGGGTTTAGGATGTAGTGATTTCTGGTTTTGTGGTGTTTGAAGTTCAGGGCTTCAGCGGCCAGATTTGGCGGCGGTGTCTTTGCTTTCTGGTCATGCTTCTTGGAAGCAGGAACTTTGAAGCGGCCGTCGAAAGTCCGGATGAAGCTACCTTGAACCCCAGATCCTAACCCTGCAAACCATAGTGCCTAGATGTTGGCTTAAGTTATTGCGATGGCAGAAGTGGCGAATGTGTTGGCAGCCGACATAGAGGAGATGGCCAAGCATCTACACGCAGGGCGAGAAAATTTGAAGGAGCTGCTTGCCAGTTTAGGGTGGGGGTTGGTCCATCACGTGGCTGAAGATTTCCTCCAGCACCGCTTGAGCGATGAACGCCGACTTACTTAAACCCTAAACCCTAAACCTGTAAGCCGTAAACCCTATAAACCCGAACCCTAAACCCCTAAGCCCTAAACCCTCAACCCTAAATCCAAAACGCTAAACCCTAAACTCCCAAGCCCTAAAGCCCTAAACCCCTAAATCCCTAAACCCTAAACCCGTAGATATTCAAATCTTGCCTTCAAACCTATCGCCTAGTGAAGACATCGCCAGGGCCTGGAGCTTCCGGTAGTTGCTGGTTCAGGGTTTAGGGGTTTAGGGATGTAGGGGTTTAGGGGTTTAGGGTTTAGGGTTTGGCCCTGAAGAACTTATTCTTTTCAGGACTTATATAATCAAATCATAATAAGGAACCCTAAACAGGTAGGTTCTTTAGGGTCCAGGTAGCGTTTAGGATTTAGGGTTGAGGGCTTAGTGTTTAGCTTGGATACGCTATGAAGTCTTTGTCTTCAGACTGTGCTTGCACTACATACAACCACCACGCCTAAGCTCCGAATCCTTGCAAGACAGTTCAAGTCTACTTACTACATACTTACTAAGTCCCCCGACCCTCCGAGTAAGCCCGAATCCCGACTGAAATCTGAAGCTCTACCGTCCCAGAGACCCCCAGGCCCTAAACCCTCAGAGTCACTTGTACACGCCTCCGTTTAGTATCCTTGAATCCATCAGCCCCACTTGACCGGTCGTGGGTTCCCTGCGATTCGAAACTTAAACACTCACTTTGACGGTTTGGAGTTTAGGGTTCGTGTCAAGACTACCTGAAAGCCTAAACCCTTTTAACTCTTTAAGCACAGGGGTTAAAGCACAAAGCCCTGAGCCCCAAACTAAAAATCTCAACCTTGGTTTGTAATCCTTCGGGTCTAGGCTGCAGTGTAGTAAGCCCCAAAAGAGTTGGAAACCGGATTCAGGCCAAAAAGTGTTGGGATTCTATCTATCTATCTATCTATCTATGTATCTATCTATCTATATATATATATATATATTGCTCTTAAGGATTGAGGCTTTTGGGTTTCCAACTTTTTGGCTTCTACTGTAGTTCTCAAAGTTAGAGGTTCCTGTGTACGGTTCTTGGCGGTATGGATCCGTAACGGCTGCTTATGGTTTTGAAAAGCTAACATGATACCGGGAATGCTAGCTCTTAAATTTTCTCTGGAGTCCATCGCACAAGATACCCCAGCTAGCCCATTGGGCGTTTAGGGTCTGCTTGGTTGGGTGTCACATTCTCTGGTCCTTCAGCCCACCTCACAGTTTAGAGTTTAGGAAGGTTATAGGGCCTATAGGGTTTGAGATTTAGGAGATCCCCAACCCTGAACCCTGAGCCGTGAGGCGCAGCGCGTTGCCATTGCGATCGTTGCACCGATCTGTCCGTTGATCCCGGCCGTTATCCTGCTCGTCGTTGCGGCGGGGCATCTAGGGTTTAGAGTTTGTGGTTTAGGGAATTCCCTAAAGGTCCATGTGCCCCAAACGCACATACTTTGGCCCTAAAGTACCTATGTAGGGATGGTGGTGGTCGTGATGATGATGATGCTGTTGATGAGGAACAATGGGAATATATTCTTTTCAGCGATCGTCATATTGCAACTGCTGCAACTGTTGTGCTTGTTGCTGCATCGAACGTCTCAGCACCTGTTGCTAGGGGCTTAGGGTATAGGGCCCAGCACTTGGCATGGGTCTTGAATGATTCATGGGTGAGCGGGACTCCATCGTTTCGGGGGTTGCATCCAAGCCCAGACCTTCAGCCCAACACTATAGAACAGTCTGAAATATGAGTTCTGAACCTTAGTCCAATCCTTTTTGATACCTTTCAACTACCCTAAACCACTAAATCCTAAACCTTATACAATCCCCTAAACCCTAATACCACGACTCTGTGATGCACAGCACTTGCAACTTGAACCGAGCTAATGGGTTTAGGGTTTAGGGTGTACCTTAAATCATATTATGGTTCCCAGAGGGTCCATATACACTACTATTCTGGAATTAGGCCCTACAAGACCATCCCCTCTCTGGTTTTGGGGACCTAATTCCATACTAGTAGTGTGTATGGACCCTCTGGGATAGTAGAATGGCCCTAAACCCTCAACCCTCAACCCTAAACTCTAAACCCTAAACCCTAAACCCTAAACTCTAAACCCTAAACCCGAAACCCTGAACCCTAAACCCTGAACGTAGAATGTAGGTTTCCGGTACAGGTTGAGGGTTGAGGATCCCTTAGAGGCTTCCTAAACGTTAAACGTACCTATATAGCCCTAAGGGTCCATGCACCCAAATAGCACATACTTTGGCCCCAAAGTACCCATATAGGGACTACTTTAAGGCCAAAGTATTTACTATTTGGGTACATGGACCCTTAGGGTAGTAGAATGTAGGATTCTGTTAAGAGTTCCATTAAGGGCTTCGGGTTTAAGGCTCCTTGAAGGGTTCCTGTAAGTACTTGTATAGTAGAACGTAGGGTTTCTACTTTGGGAACTACTATTACAATTTGGGGAAGTATCCCCCATTACAATATCAGTACCTCTATAGATCCGTTAAAGGAGCCCTTAAAGGGAACCCTATAGATCCCTGAAAGGAAACCCTTAAAGTATCCCCCATAATAGTACCGAGGATCCTTTGGGGCAGTGGGGATGTGGTCGCTTTAGGACCTTAGGACCTCTCGGTTTTTGGGTTATCAGGTTTGGGGTGCCCTTAAGTCCTTGCCAGGTCCTACAGCCAAAGGGTTTAGGGTTCAGGGGGTTTAGGGTTTGGGGCTTTAGGGGTTTAGGGTCTGTAGGGTTTAGGGTTGAGGGGTTCAGGGTTTAGGGGTGGAGGGTTTAGGGCTCAGGGTTTAGGCCCTGCACCCAAAGGGTTCTGGAGAGGTGCTACAGCCTTGGTGGGTGTCCTCACGAGATGTGCTGGCCTTTGACATCTCTTTTCCCTAAACCCTAATCCTAAACCCTAAACCCTAAACCCTCATCCCTAAACCCTAAACCCTAAACCCTCATCTCTAAACCCTAAACCCTAAACCGGAAGCGTAGAGGGGGCGGGGGGTGCTTAGAGTTTTGTAGTTGCAGGGCTTGGAGTCTCTTCAGAGATTCAGGGCTTTAGTGCTTTGGGCTTCAGAGTTGGAGGATTCTTCACGAATTTCATGGTTTAGGCGGCTCTTGTAGCATTTCAGATGTAGGACTGGGAGGTTTGGGATCCCTCTTGAAAAAAGAGCTGGTGGTTTAGGCTTGAGGGTTTTGGGTGGTATAGCTTAACCCCAGATAATTTACTTGTTTAAGGTTTCATTTAAGGAAAGTTTATAGCGGAACGCTAAAAGGGTCCAGGTAGGGTCTGGGTCAGCAGGCTCCAGGCGATCAGAGTTTCGACTGATGCCAAAACAGATAGCACAGTCCAGTAGTGCAGAAATCCTGCACTACCTTAATGACCTAGACTATGGGAATTATGGTATGTTCCTCGTAAACTTCTTCTTGGTAATGCAGTTTTTATATCATCAACCGTGCTACATAGCTTCAGAGCTACTATTTCGCATCTCGTTCAATGAACACATTCATAGACTTGTACAGGGCTCTATCAATTTGGGACGACAAGGATTGTGGTGCCACTCTCTCTTTTTCTGCGGGCCTGCAGCTGCAGACAGCACAAGTTGCGCACACAGTCACAGCACATACAGTATTCCCAGCAGGGGAGTTAAAGTCAGATAGTCAGTGATCGTTCAGGCTTGATGGATCCGCATGCTTGGACCGCTTGGCTCTTGACCGAGAAACCTACAACTTCCGTTTTCGACCCAGATCACGTACTACCCGACCAACACGAGCTCTTTCACCGTCACGCATCTTGGCGGCTTTTCTGGTGGCTTCAGATTTGGCGGTCGGTTGTTGGCAAGGGTGCGAACATAAACGATGCTCGCTGTTTGATCTAGGATATGCATAGCACAAGAGTGAAAGTTATACAACTGACAGCAACGACGTAACGGGAATCATGTTTGTTATGGCATTGGTCTGAGTATGACTAGCACGACCGGTGATAGTAGTAGCCGCTAGCGGTAACCTCCTAAACCAAGTCATCTAGCATGTTGAAGGACTCCGGGCAGATTTCGCTATGGTTTGAGGTTTCCATCCCTGCCCCTTCAACCGTAAGCCTTAAACTCCTCAACCTCGAACTAAACCCTAAAACCCTCACATCATAACCCCTAAACCCTAAACCCTAAAACCCTCATAATCTTAAGCCCTAAATCCTCGACCCTAAGCCCCAACAACCCCAAGCCTCAACCCTCTGATCTTCCAGGCCTCAACCCTAAAGCCCTAAAATCTCAAAAACCCATAAGCCCCCTGTAGCACCCTTAAAGGAACCCTTCAAAGTAAGCCTGAAACCCTGAATTCTAAACCCCTAAACCCTAAACCCCTAACCCTATAATTTTAAACCCTTGAAAGTAAATCTTAAGACCCTAAACTTCTGGCAAAGGCAGAGGTCCGAAATTTCGCTTTGGGGCCACCATGGTTGCCGGCTGAATGAGACCTGGTTGGGTGCCCTGTGCTTCGGTCCCCTTTTAGGGTTTAGGGGTTTAGGGTTTAGGGCTTGAGGGTTTTAGGGTTTACGTTCAGGGCTTTGGGTTGAGTGTTCCGCTTCGGAGTTTTAGATTTTGGCAGTGTGCTTCGGTTCCAGTTGTAGGGGCATGGATCTATGAGGGTTCGTGGTCGTCAGGGATTTGAGGTGTTAGGGTTGCCCATAAGCGATAGGGCCTAGGGGCAAATCACGAGAATGGAGGTAGCCTTCCTTCCCGAAAGAGTGCTTAGCAGCAGTTTGTCCCTAGTCCCTAGCAGTTTCAAGTTCTTGTTTGGTTACGAGGGGGGGCAGGGGTCCAGAGGTTTTAAGTTTTTGGGGGTTTGTCAGGGTCTGAGGGTGTTTTCGAAGTTCAGAGGGTGCAGCTTTGCTTTCATATGGGAGTTTCCGAAAATAGGGGAAAACAATAAAATGCCCTAAATAGTAGGATCCTTATTATAAGAAGCCCAAAATAAGGTACCCCTCATTTTCGGAAACTCCCCTATGGTGAAGCGGCTGGTGGATTCACGGTTAGCAGGTAGGTCCACTTCGAGGGTGTGGGGCGGAGGCATTTCAGTCTCAGGATGTACTCGTAGTCTCCAGGCATGAAGACGATGATAATGCTGGTGGTGATGATGATGTTCAGGTCGATGAGGTGCTGCTGACCATTCTTAATACCCTAAGCCCTAAACCCCGAAACCCCTAAACCCCAAAACCCTAAACCCTCAACCCTAAACCCTAAAACCTCAACCCTAAACCCTAAACCCCTAAACCCTAAACCCTACACCCCTAAACCCTAAAAGCCCTCAACCCTAAACCCTAAATAGCCTAAAATCCTCAACCCAAAACCCTAAAACCCTCAACCCTAAACCCTAAACCCTCTTCAATGTCTGAGTCGTGCTGTGGAGACGCTAAGGTCAGACATTTGCGGTCTGCCGGCTTCGGACTGCGTCCTCCCGCCGGCACCACCGCCGGGCTACATCCCGCCCGGGGGACCCAGGGATGCGGGGTTCCTGTTAATTTACCACAATAGGGATCTAAAAGGGCTCCTTTAAGGTATCTATAAGGGTTCCTGTCAGGTCTTGGGGTTTAAGGTGTAAGCTACCCTAATAGGAATCTACAGTAAATACTGTGGTTTCCCTATAATGGCAACTTAAATTAAATCCCGTAGCAAGAACCCAGGATGTTGTCGTAGCAGGACGTAGTCACCTAATGATGTTGACGAGCATTAACCATTATTCCTAAAGATGCGCATCCTTATCTCACAGGTAGCTGTTGATGAGATACGACAGAAGAAGACGTATTCGTGGTGGTCGTGGTAGTGGTGGTAGTGGTAGTCGTCGTCGTGGTAGTGGTAGTGGTAGTGGTTGTAGTAGTAAGTGGTAGAGGACGCAGAGGCGGACCCAAAACGCCACACAAACATAATTCATATTGTTTAGATGTTCCAAAGCTTTGTCTCTGCGAGGGGCAGGTATCGTATGATTACATCAATCCCACGCACCTTCTTAATTATTCTTATTGCCAGGGCCCCTGTGTTATGTTTGGGTGGCTTTTGGGATCCTGGCTGTATGGCGAGCAGCAGTACAGGAGGCTTTTGAACCACACTGGCCCTCTGTTCTAATGCTGCTGATGGTACGTAGAGGTTTAGGATTTATTGTTTAGGGCTCTTCTCACTTTCGGTGGTTTCAGGGTTTTTCCCCTAAACCTTTAAACCCCTAAACCCTAAACCCTAAACCGTAGCAAGTCTCTGAAGCGGCATCCTTGTTTGTGACCCTCCGAACTGGGGCTCAGGGTCACACAGACCCGCCTTCTTTCTTCCGCTTTTTGTGACTGGCCTGCCGCAGGCCCCAAGCAAGACCCTAAGCCCTGAACCCTAAACCCTAAGCCCTGAACCCTAAACCCTAAACCCTGAACCCTAGACCCTAAACCCTAAGCCCTGAACCCTAGACCCTCAGCCCTGGACCCTAAGCCCTAAGCCTACTAAGCCCTAAACCCCTGAACCCTAAACCTGGGATGCGGCTCGAAGCTGCTTGAGGTTACTTGGAGGGTCGGGGGACTTAGTAAGTAGGTAGTATGTAGACTTATAAGTACCCAAAAAGGGGTCCTAATTGGGGTTATGATACTTATACATCTATAAAATAACTACTTACTAAGTCCCCCGACCCTGCTTATCTTGCGAGATAGAAGCTGTACTTACTCGGTTCCCGGATATTTCAAGCAAGGTTAGGGCCCAGCACTTGCTACGTACATGGAAATCTTCAAGTTTTTGTTGGTCGACGTTCTCCGATTCGGCAGGCCCTGGACACCTCCCCCCATCGTGGAGGACGACGACTGGCGAATCGAGGTCAGAGCCTGTTTGCTGACGGTACTTTATGGTTTAGGGTTTAGGGTGCTGTAGTCCCCGATCCATAGACCCATATTTCCATAAAGGCCTTCAGGTTAGGATGGCTTTAATGCAGTTCACAGGACGTACACTGTTGTGATGAGGCCATAATCTTTGTGTTTTTGTTTGGGCTGCTGTTGTCAGGTGAAGATGATGATGATGATCTCACAGGGCTTCCGCCAATGTGCAACATTGCTAGTTGGTGGTCTTAGTGTGATTTTGTATGTTTTCATCGGAGTGTTTGAGTAGCTGGAGCCACGACATGAGACATTCAACGCAGTTGAAATTGTCAGCGCTCATCACTGGTACCTGTGTGGGTAGCTGTCGGTGTTGTTGCTTTTGCCCCTGCTACTGCTTCTATGCACCATCGTATGGCAGTTTTTTGTTGCAGTAGGAGGACGGAAGTAAACAATCGCAGCAGGCGGCAGAAGTTTCTGTGTATCCATGGGCCCTAATAACAGCAATAGAAAGGCATCATGACCTTCGATTCTAAACCCGGAATGAGCGGCAACAGTGATATCCGCAGCAGCTTTGCTACAAGTCTCTGGTATGCTCCCTAAGCGCTGAACTCTAAGCCCCAAATCCCACACCTCACCGGTGGTTGCTCCCTTCAAGCCGGTCCGCAGAAACGCTAGAATCTCAAACGCTTAGCATATCGAATCACACGCCTTCCCACCACGTTTGCACAATGAGAGCTTTGATAAGGGTAGCTCTCTGAAATGGGGTCCGTTTCAGGGTCCTTTTTAAACGGGTGCCGTATGATTTTGGTGACATAAGCCCCATGGCTGCGCATGGGTAGTTCTCTAAAATGGGGTCCATTTGAGGGTCCTTTTTAGAAGGGTGCCGTGTGGTTTTCGTGACATAAGCCCTATGGCTGCACATGGGAAGTTCTCTAAAGTGGGGTCCGTTTCAGGGTCCTTTTTAAAAGGGTGCCGTATGATTTTTGTGACATAAGCCCCATGGCTGCACATGGGTAGTTCTGAAAAAAGCTAGGGTCAATTTTAGGCCCCCAAAGTAGTACTGTACCTTTATATAAAGGACTCAACCTTTATATAAAGGACTCTAAAAGGGACCCCCCTAAACCCTAAACATTCAACCCTAAACCCTAAACCCTACATTACAGAACTACCCATATGCTTCGGTAAGAGCGGATCTCGACTCCAGCCCTCAGAGCTTCCAAAGAAGACGAAAGAACCACGGAAGCCACCACCGGCCCGGAAACCGCCGAAACCTCAAGTCCTAAGGGGTTTAGGGGTTTGGGGTTTAGGGTTTAGGGGATTTAGGGTTTAGGGTTTAGGGCTTACCTGGACCCCAAAAGTATGTAGAATAATAGCCTTTTATGGGTTTTGGGCCATTATTTTTTACCTACTTTTGGGGGTCCGGGAAACCCTAAAACCCCCAGGCCTTGAACTCGACGCCCTGATCCGAAAACCTCGGCCCGAGAAAGCCCTAACCTAAACCCTAAACGCCTCAACCCCTAAACCCTAAACGCCGAAACCCCTAAACAACCCTTATAAGCCCCTAAACCCCGAAACGCCTCGACCCCTAACCCCTAAAGCCCTAAACCCTAAACCTCCCGAAGCCCTAAACCCCAAAAGGTGAACACCGGCCCACCGGGCGTTCGGATTACGACCACCAAAGCGGACAGCAGCTCTCGGGTTTAGGGTTTAGGGATATAGGGATATAGGGTTTAGGGATATAGGGTTTAGGGTTTAGGGGTTTAGGGGTTTAGGGGTTTAGGGTTCAGGGATATAGGATATAGGGTTCAGGGTTTTGGGTTTAGAGATTAGGGTTTAGGGTTTAGAGATTAGGGTTTAGGGTGTAATGGCTCTAGGTTTTCGAGAAGGATTGCCTTATGGGTTCCATTTCAGTAGAAGGGTTCTACAAGAGTTTAGGACTAACGGTTGTCACGGCATTCAAGGGCTTTCAAGGGCTTTGGGGATTTGCAGGCTTTTGCTTCCAAGTACTTTGAATCGGTGTTTAGGTCATGCATGTAGTAGGTTTTGTGACAGCAGGGTCAGGTTTTTTGCCAGCCATACGGGTTTGATATGTGCAGACTAGAGACAGCACGGCAGTTGGGAGACCCGTTCCGGATTCACCAAGTTTACCTAAGGCACTTGGTGTATGACTCAAGGTGGCAGGGGCTCTGGGCGTGAGAAAAACGCCTCATGGCCCGAGCTGGCAAATTTTCGGCATGTGCTTACCCCTGCAGCACCTCATTCTGCATGCTGACCCTTCCAGACGGTTTAGGATTGAATTGGGGTTTCGGCTGTCCGGAATTGCTACTGTAGGAACCTGATTTTTTACCCTGGGCCTATAACCCCAAAATAGTAGGATTCACATAAGGAACCCTAATAAAGGCCCAAGGTTTCTTAATCAGGTTCCTACATCAAACCCCCCAACACCCTTATAGTACTAAAGGAACCCGAATAAAGGCCCAAGGTTTCTTAATCAGGTTCCTACATTACAAGAACTCCTGGCCACTTGAGCACGACAGGGTAGGCAGATGGATTGGCAGGCTTTTGCACCTCGACCTTCTGGCGATGTTCTACACCCTAAACCCCTAAACCCCTAAAACCCTCAACCCTTAAACCCTAAAGCCACTTACACCACACCCTAAGCCTAACCTTAAGATTCAACTCAACTCTTTACACTAAAACCCTAAACCCTATAAGCCCTAAACCCTAAACCCTATAAGCCGCAAGCCCTAGACCCCGAATCCTAAGCCCTAAGCCCTAAACCCTGTAAGCTCCAAACCCAAAGCCGGCATCCTGAGGCCGAAATCCTTGATACTTAGATCTAGGTTCGCCGCCGAATCGCTTCGGCCGTTCTTAAGGACATGATCTACTTGTAGCGTAGTATATACCTGCCCCTACCGAAACCGACCTTTTTTGTCGGCGCCACCAGAAATTCCATATTGGGGCTTTCACAAGAGCCGACAAAAACGTAGGTGCTGGTAGTTTGTTAATTACCCAAAGGCCCCAAAGTAGTTCCTTTTTGGGAATACCTTATAGAATTCTGAATATGAACTCCCAAAAGGAACTACTTGGGCCTTTGGGTAATAGTATTCTGCAAGGTTATGATGCTTGAAGCGCCTCCGTGGGCTTCTACGGTTAAGGTAGAGCTGCAACGGTCAGACCTTCCAAAATACCTGAATTAAGGAATATATAGGATCCCTATTATGATTTAAGGTATATTCCTTAATTAAGGGATTTTGGAAGGTCTGGGCCGTCAAGGCTTCAAAGGCTCTGAGAGCCCTGATTCCCGCCTCCCGAGCCCGAGCCCCACCCTCTTTCTTGAGGGTTTAGGGTTTAGGGTTTAGGGTTTAGGGTGGAGAAAAGTCCATGGTACATTTCGCACATTTCTCGTACAAAAACCTCTCCCCCGTTCGCCCTAAAGCCCTGAATCGTACAGTGCAAATCCCTCTCGGCAGGATCGCCCGTTCCGGTGCGTCACCGGGAACTGCCAAGTGCCTGCTTCAGGGCCGCAAAGACTAGGTTCGCCTTTGGTGGGCATCTTAGTTGAGAGGTGGGTTGGCCCAGCGACCCAGCGATCCCAATGCCCCTTAACCAAGCCTAGGAATATACCTTAAACTATATAGGCGGCTTAATATTATGATTTCAGGTATATTCCTTAATTAAGGGGTATTGGGATCTCTCAAGAAGGTTATGGTGCAACTACAACGCCCTAAACCCTCAGCCACAAGCCGGCTTATGCTAAAATTTTTCGAAAAGTGATAGGGGGGCCTAATATAGTACCCTAAATAGTAGGATCCTTATTACAAGGAGCTCAAAACAGAGTACGCTTGTTTTCGGAAACTTCTGTATCGACTATGGTCGCCAAGCTGTCAACGAGAGAGGACCTCCCCTGGAGGACGTCCTAAGGGTGTTTAGGGGTTTAGGGTTAGGGGTTAGGGTTTAGGGTTTAGGGGCAGACTCAGTTTTGAATCAGAGTTACCCTCGGAATAGTTTGGTTTTTATAGGTTCTCACTGGGGTGTTTGAGTGTTTCAGAAAACAGCACAGGGTCCAATATACATAAACCCACAATGCTTCAATCTTCAAGCTGCAGACGCTTGGGAGGGAACCAAGATGACTGCCACAAAGCCCATCAAGCTTTGTCAGCCTCCAAATTCGGGCTTCCAACCTTTGGATGTTTAACGATTTGGGTTTAGGGTAAGCTCCATCTGAAAGCGTCAACCCCAAGCCCTAAACCTAGGATAAGGCACATCTTGGTTGATTGGTCTTGGCTGAGATGCTGGCTGAGGGCCACCTAAACCCTAAACGCTAATCCCGCGCAGAATGGGACATTGGTTTTGGCTGCGATGCTGGCTGAGGGCCACCTGAGGGCCACCTAAACCCTAAAAACAATGTCTTTTTCTGATTCCCTAAACCGAAACAGGGTCACCTGGGAACGGACAAGACCAAATCTTTGACCCAAAGCCTGAAAAGCCTCCGCCCGAACGTCCTGCTCAGTGTTAGGGTTTAGGGTTTAGGGGCCAACCTGTGCAGCTTGACGCAGACGCCTAAAATTCATATATAGAGTCGTTAAGGGTTGAAAGCTTTAGGGTGTAGGGTTGCAGCAGCGCTGACTGCAGAAGAGCGAAGGTTGTCACGACCACGGTGGATCCGGCCAGCATCAACCAGGCGTCTTGCAGAGATCACACTGCGAGATTCAGTGGCGTTGCTGTAAGGTCTAAGTATTTACCAACACTGTTCCTTAGGGTTCCTTGTGTTGTAGTTAGACCGTAATATACTCCCAAACCCCTGAAATTTATTAACAGTTAGACATAATATGTCCCAAAACGCTCTTGAAGTTTAAAGGCCCCTGGTTTTTGGAGTTCAGTGTTTCGGGCTTAGGGTTCAAGGATTCGGTGCAGGGACAGGGTTCGGGGGCTCCTGCGAAGCAGACTCCGCTCGAAGGAGGCGGGGCGAAGCCTGAATGTAGTTCGACGCATAGGTCCCCATCTAGGGTCGTAGGGGTCTGGGGGGTAGGGCTTAGGATTTATGGTAGCAATGTCTTAAAGCCAGGGTGTTAGGGTGGTTTGTGTTTCCTTGGATCTTCAATCAATCCCACTACTACCAGGCTAGACACCTCAACCGTATAAGCCCTAAACGACCCCGAACTGCTGAAGCTGTCTTGGGAAACTAAAGCCCTCAGCTCAGGAATGTTCCTTTACAAAGTCGATCAACAGGGATTTTGAGATAAAGGGTTAGAAGTTAGAAGAACTTCGACACATATGGCAATACCATGCGATCAGCTCTTACATTTCCAAGTCCACACTGCGCTATGCCACATCCAGAGCCTGCAATGGCGCGACTAAGCAGATCAGGTCAATCAGTATCGAGGTCGAGGTTCTAAGGAAAGAGGTGTGAGCCCACCCAAAAGCCTTCAAAACTCTAAAACCGTGAACCCTAAAGCCCTGAAAGCCCAAACCTTACCGGAACCGAAACACCAAGATCCTACAAACCTAAACCCTAAGATCCCACAAGCCTACCAGGACCCCCCAATGGCCCTTTAATGGAGTCCTTGTGGCCCTGAATTGTGGGTATTTGGGGTATATTAAAGGTTAGTTGTAAACCGTAAAACCCTACCGGAACCCAAGATATCGATTGGGCCTTTTCTCCAGGATCCCACGGCAATCAACCCAGATTCCGTGAGGGTCGGTGATGGCCAAGCACGCCTCGGCGAAGAGGCTAGGCTTGTGGTGGAGGGTAATTTAGGGGCCTTAAAGGGATCCTTAAGGGTTCCTTTAAGGGATCTACAGGGTTTAGTAATTTAGGGTTTGGGGTAGGGGCCTAAATAATTACCTATACTATTTTGGTGGTTCCTTACAATATTTATACCTGTTCTAATTATTAAGGCCCCTACAGTAAGTTGTGGTGGAGGGCTGTTAAAGTTAGCCTTCTTTATCTTTTGGGGGCCGTACGCTTTATAGGACATGTAGCTTGATTTCGGTCTGTAAAAGCACTACGCAGGGTTGCTTGATAGCCACCATAAGCAAGACCAGAACATCATAAATCGCTTTTTTGGGGGGTAATAGTTACGACTTAGGACTGTACTTATGAGCCTTGCGGCCTTGCGTCAGGGCAACAGCACCGCTTCAAAAAGCACCGGCCTGAGCCGTACATAGGTGATGGCGGCAGGATTGCCCACATGAGCAGCTACTGCTGATGGACAAAATCCTGCATTACCCATTATAAGGAACATACCATAATTCCCATAGTTTAGAGTCCTTAAGGTCATGCAGGATTTTGTCCATCAACCGTATGATACGGACCAGGAAGGCGGTAAAGCCCTAAATCCTAACCCACCATACTAACATACCGTTGGGGCTTGGTTTTTGTTGAATGGAGTCTCCTGGTATGTCCTGCCATGACTATAAGCAGCGTATTATTCACAGCATTCCATTTTGGACTAATACCATGATCACAGTCACAGCAGTCATGAAGATAGCAATGCAACAGCAGACTACAGGGGCCTTAATAATTATTACCTAGACTATTTTGGGGGTTTCCTTGCTATAAGTATAGTATAATGGGCCTCAAACCTCTATTCTAATATTATGGCCCCTATATTAATAGGCCTTCAATGTTGTTGCTGGAGCTGATCTCTGACAGGGTGCCGGTCTCTTGGATGTAGCTTAGCTTGTTCGCCTAGTCACCTTGGTTCCGGCTTTAGGGTTTAGGGTTTGGGGTTTAGGGTTCAGGGTTTGGGGTTTAGGGTTTAGGGCCCGTAAGTATGTAGAATACTAGCCTTTTCATCTGTGTTGGGCAATTGTGTTTCCTGCTTTTGGGGGTTTAGGCACGACCCTGTTGGTTGTGAGAGCACTAAAGTCAATGTTCCCGCAAGGGTGTTCATGGCAGGGACGCCCCGGCCTGAGCCGAACTTAAGGGTTTATAGGGTATAGCGTAGGGCTTAGGCTCTAGGATGTAGAATTGAGGGGTTTGCGGGTTTAGGGTTTAAGGCTCCGTTTGAAACTCACTTTCCGGATTGGCTCAGCCAGGCATCAGCCGTGTAGATTCCAAGGATGGCGTCCCAACTCCTGCGCAGCTTCGGGACCGCCCTTCATCCCAAGTTCTCCCTGAAGGAACTGCTATCCCTGGAGCGGCCTCATAGTAGCTGAGTGAGTACACTTTGCACTTTTTGGGATAATAGAGCCCCTTATAGAAGCGAAAGGCTGCACTTTTTGGACCTATGAACTCCGAACCCTAAACCTTACCCTAAATCCTAAACTAAACCCGAAACCCCTAAACCCTGAACCCACTTCTGAACTCAGCAACTAAGGCCCACGAAGGCGAAATTGCGAGCTGCGCTCCCCTCCACGGCCTTGGAGGGCTTCCAGTCCCTTCAGCTCCTCCACGATCCTCGGAAAAACACATGGGTGGTTGTCAAAATTATGATCCCTTTTAGGGGTACCTTAGGGGTTCCTTTAAAGGGGTACTACAAGGGTTCCGTTAAAAGGCTCTATAAGGGTTTAAGCAGTTTCCGAAAATTAGGGGTACCTTATTTGGGGGTCCTTATTCTCAGGATCCTACTAGTAAGGGTACGATTTAGGGGTCCCCTATTTTCGGAAACCTTGACCCGTATATTCTCACACTGCGAATTCCGATTATGCTAGTTGAACAAAACCCTTTGAGGGTACGTGTCGTCCTTGAACCTCGGACCATCTTGTACCCTAAAGTACCCTAAACCCTACACCCCTAAACCCCTAAACCCTATCAAGAGTCCCGGAGGATCTAAAGCGGGCGAGGAGGGCGGATCTGGTTTGCCTGGTCTTCGAGCTCCAGTCTGAGAAGGTGAGGATACCCTAAACCCTAAACCCTTCAGCCCTAAACCCTATATCCCTGAACCCTAAACGGAAGACCAGTCTGACAAGGTGAGGCCGAGTACGAAGCATCTTAACCTCGCTGTGACTGGGCTCATCTTCAGCAACTCAATACCCCAAAGTGTCCAAAGGACCTACATTGTAGAATGTAGGGTTTCTATACATATATATATAGAATATAGTTATATATGTATATATCTCATATATGTATATACACACATGCATGTGTACATATATATATATATACACACACACTCAATACTGGCTATGGGGTTTCATTCCCCAACCAGCGCTGTAGCACGTGGACACACTACTGGGCCGAGTACTACAAGCTGCTCTTGTGAGGGCTACTACAATCAAGCTTTAGAGGAGCTCTACAAGATGGGTTACGTTTCGGTCTGAGTCAAGGAAGAACCAGAAAGCCCAATATTCCTAAACTAAAGAATATACCTTGGGTTATAGAGGCCGTGATATTACGACTTAACGTATCTTCCCCAATTAATTAAGGTGTATTGGGCTTTCTGGGGAACCCAGGTGAGTGCCTGCGCCTCTGGGCAACGCTGGGCACAGGCCCTGGCACTGCTTTGGTCCGCAGGGAAATTGGGTGTGACCAGGCTTTCCCAGTGCTGCCCTTGGGTTTAAAGTTTGAAGGTTTGGTTCACGCTCTTTTGTCTTTTGGCCAGGGGTACTCAACCCCAGAGCCTAAACCATTGAAAGCAGTTGGGGATCCCTTTGGTTCTTGGATATGCAGATCTCGGACTGCTGCTGCTCTCTGCCTGTTCACGGTTTATGCTGGCATAAACCGTAAACCCCTAAGCCCTAAGCCCCAAACCTTGCACCCTAAACTGTGGCCTCTACGCTGCGGTGCACTCAAAAGGGCCGGCAAAACCACAGAAAAACGTGGGAGCCAAGGTGACGCCGAATGTCGTCACTCTGAGTGCGGCTCTCAGCGCTTGCGAGCGGAGCAGCCGATGGCAGCTGGCTCTACGGGTTTTTCACAGCCAGTACCTCGACCCTAGAACACGTAGAATTTCAAGGGCTCTTTATTATGCTGTGAGTTCCTTGGATTAGTAAGCAACTACGTGGTTCCTCAAAGACGTAGGTTTTTTGGTGGTTGAGGTATGAACTGCAAGTGGTGCCTGATGTCATTATCTACAATTCTGCCATTAGCGCCTGTGAGCGCGGGGGGCAGTGGCAGAAGGCCTTGCACCTCTTTGCCGAGATGACCACTGCTGGTGTGAGTCGAGACATCATCACTTACAATGCCACCCTAAGCTCCCTCCAGAAAGCTGGACAGTCCCAGAAGGCCTCTGAGCTGTTCGACTCCATGCCAGTCTCACAGGTTTCCCCAGACCTCATCAGCTACAACACGACCATAAGCGCATGCGAGAAGAGTGGACATTGGCAGCGAGGTCTGCAGCTTCTCCAGGGAATCAGAAGTGGTGGATTCCGCCCCGACGTCATCAGCTACAGTGCTGCCATCAGCTGCTGTGAGAAAGCCACCCGCTGGATGATGGCCCTCCGGCTTCTGAATGAGATGCCCCATGAAAGTGTGCCGCCAAACAGTATCTTCGTATGCGAGCAAGTAACCTTTCAACTCAATTGTTGGGTATTCCAATCCTTACATACTCTCGACGGCTAGCGGCTAACCGTTAGCGTTCTGCTATGGACTGCTGTGAGGTATCAGCTACAACGCAGGCATCAGCGCCTGCGAGAAAGGCGGACCCTGGCAGTTTGCTTTGCGACTTCTCGCGGTGATGCCGCACTGTCGGCTGTCACCAACCGTGGTCAGCTACAGCGCAACTCTAAGCTCCGTTGAGAAGAGATCCCTGTGGCAGTTTGCCCTGAAGATTTTCGAAGACATGTCTGAAGCTAAAGTTACGCCGAACTCCGTGAGCTACAGGGTAGCACTCTCTTCTTTCCAGAAAGCGGGGCAGTGGCAGCTGTGCCTGCAGCTGCTGCAGGCACTCCCAAGGGAAGATTCACCGGATCCCTGGCTCAAACTTAATTCATACTGTTGATGGACAAAATCCTGCACTACCCATTATAAAGAATATACCATAATTCCCATAGTTTAGGGTCCTTAGGGTCATGCAGGATTTTGTCCATCAACAGTACCTGTAGTCTCCATTGTAGTTCCTATTTTTGGTTAACCAAAAACTATAAATAGGATCCTAACCATAAAATTGGTTAGCCAAAAAAAGGAACTACAATGGAGACTATAGGTCGTCGGGTTTTCTATTTTGGTAATTAACTTTAGTTGTTTTTCTGCTCATAGGAAGCATTGTTTTCTGATAAATATAAGTTTAAGTTTGATAATAAGAGCCCAGGGACCTCTAAGAAGAGCCCAGGATCTCTATGCCTATAGCCTGGCCATGAGTTGCTGCGAGAGAGCCCATCACTGGGAGGCTTCAATTCAGATCTGGGAGTCCTTGTGGCAAGCCAAGGCCCAAAGGGTCCAAAGTACCTATACAGTAGCTTGTTGGGTTTAGGGTTTTAGTGCCAAAGTATCTATCTTATGGTAGGTTGTTGGGTTGGGTTTAGGGTTTTAGGGCCAAAGTATCTTTACAGTGGAATGTAGGGTTTGTCTTTGGGGAAGTATCCCCCATAACAGTGCCTAGGACCCTGTGCCAAGGTGACACCAGATACTGTCTGTTTGAATGCTTGCATCACGTCCTGCTCTTCGGGCCAACTCTTGAGCAGGATTTTGACAGCTTCGGACGTTTAGTAGTTGGGTAGTCTTATTTAGGGTCCCATTTGGGATCCTTTTTTATAAGGGTGCCGTATTGTCGTTGGGACCCAAAAAGGGACCCTAATTTAGAGACTACCCAGTTAGATGTTTTCGACTGTGCTAGTACTCACGCTCAGAACCCACTGCGAATGAAGCCATGCTGAGGCTATCGAAGTTAGTAGTCCCTACCAATAGCAGCATGTACTAGTAGAGGTCGTCGGGGTCGCAGTCGTAGCAGAGGCAGCAGCACCAGCCGCGGGAGGACTAGGAGTAGCAGCAGTAGCAGTAGCAACCCAGTAGCGTTAGCAGCAGCACTACAGAACAGCAGGAGCAGGAACAGGAGCTGCAGCAGCAGCAGCAGCAGCAGCAGTAGTAGTAGTAGTAGTAGTAGTAGTAGTAGTAGTAGTAGTAGCAGTACTAGTAGTAACACCCGTACAAATAGCCGCCAGCCAAGCTGTCATAGCACTTCTCAGAACCACCCGAGGCTTTCGAGGTCTTTGGTGGCAGCAGGCCATCAACCTTCTTCACACCATGCCACGTGCCCAAGTCGCCGTGGACGTCGTCAGCTACAATGCGGCCATGACCGCTTGCACGAGAGGAGTCCGGGCAGCATGATAGTTCAGCTTTTGAGGCTCCCTCGGTTGTCTGCACATGTAATGTATGTCTGTGCATGCATGTATCCGCATGTCGAAGACAGAGAGACAGAGACAGACACAGAGAGAGAGAGAGCGACAAGCAGGCCGACAATTAATCACCCTCACGGACGCGCGCGCACATGGGCTCACATGCATACACACATACACACACACATACACATACACCTGCATATGTATGTGCACAGTAACTGATAACATCTATATGCGCACTTACACCAGCCAGGTGCCTTGAAGTAGTAGGTGGTCGAATACCTGTGGGCGTTGCTACCCTGGATGCAAGCATGATATGGCGAGGCACATCCGAACATCAGTTCGGGTTCTTAAATACGTGGTCTAGGAAAGCTTTGGCAGCTGGCTTTGCAACTGCACTCCACCATGCTGGATGCGAAGATGTCTCCGGATGTCGTCACTTACAGCGCTCTCCTAGCGTCTGGGGCAGCATTCAGGGTTTCCGATGGGTCCCCAGAGATCCCAATACCCCTTAATTAAGGAAAATACCTTCAACTATAGGGGACTTAAGATTGGGATTTTAGGTACATTCCCTAATTAAGGGGTATTGGGATCTCAAGGTCCTGTTAGGTGCTCTGGTGGAGGATTTTTTGGACGACCCCGCCCCCATCTCGCAAGTTCAGATGCTATCACTGACCTTGAGCTATCAAAACCTACTTTTCTCGCCTTTCCGTAGGTTCCTATTCCAAACCGCAATATGAAATCAAAAAACCTCCAAAAACGTAGGTTTTGGTAGGTCAAGGTATGTATTTAAGATTCTGCTTGCGGCTGCTCCTTTCGAGAAGCGGCAACGCACGCACCTACCCGGACGCATAGAGCAGGGTGCCCCAAATTAGTCAGGAGCTTCCCATGGAATCTTGGGTTTCCAGGGTTTGGTAAACAACGCGAAGAACCTTCAAGCCATCGATGTCCCTCTGCCGCCACCCGCACTTCTCAGCCTGCAGATTGCAGCCCGACCCTCTAAAATTAAAACCCCTGACATACCCGTGACCCCTATTAACTACAACTCCCTTGTACCTTGAACCCTAAACCCGTAACTCTGAACCCATTTCCGCACCCTGAACCCGAAAGCCCAGCCCTCATCCTGGCGAGAAGCCAAGGACTGCGTGGCTGACAAGCGCATTCGGCGAGCACTCCGTGATGAGTTCCAACAAACCGCTCTAATGGGGTACCCTAAACCCTAAAACAAAACCCTAAACCCTGAACCCTACCATTCTTCCATTCCCTACTACCCAAAGGTAGAGTTCAGGACCCGAGGGTTGACGGACAGAGTTTTTTCGGTTCTTTAGGGTTTTTTTTCCCTGATTCTAGGGCTAGTTAGGCCCGAAGGACTGCCATAGTCATATTGCTTGTAGTAGCTAGTTCTGGGTCCAAGAAAAGTTGAGTTTAAGTTTAGGTTGTACGTAGACATATAGTTCTAAGGTTTCCGAAATTTCCGATGTGTTAGGAGTTGAACCCTAAACCCTAAACCCTAAACGGTTTAGGGTTTAGGATTTAGGGTCATGTCTGAATTTGCCCATGGCCCTGAACCCCTGGCCCGAAAAGCCTAAACCCTGAACCCTAAACTCTAAATACTGCACCTGCAGTTGGAAAAGGGCCAATTAAAAAAAAAAAACTCTAAATATTGATGAATGATCGATGGCTGCCTGCCCATCACTACGCCGTACTGTCCAGAACTACGTGAATACAGAATTTTTCCCTCAAGTGCAGAGTTTGAGTAGGGTCTTAAGGGGCTTAATAAGGGTTTATTCGAGTTTCGGAATATATACCAGTACTAGACCTTCGGGTTGTTTGCTGTAACATGTATGCTCTAATATAGCCACAAAGCCCACGTAAGATTGGTACCCCAACCCAAATAACCTAGCTGTTTAAGGACTTAACGAAATCATATACTATAAACCCTAAACCCTAAAAAGGCAGGTTCCTGAGGGTCCAGGCAAGGCCCCCAAAATGACCTTAGAGCTTACCCCACAGCCGTATTCCGAGTAAGGGTCCGTCAGTTCAAATGCGTTTTTGAATTATAAGATTTTGGGTTTAGGGTTTACTTATATTGAACCACCAGAAGTAGGTAAAATCATGGCTCAACACCGATAAAAGCCTATTATTCTACCTACCTTGGTTAGGGTCCGTCGTTCGGGTTTCCTTTGACCCGACATCCTGACTCCAAGCAATGTGACGAGAGCTACACTGGAGAAAAGAGGATGCAAGGGGGTACACAGAATCCCTCAGCTCGAAGCCGAACCCGAACATAAACACAAATTTGTGCCTCCGGAACCCAACCCTCAAGTCACGTTCGCATGAGCGTCCAGAAGGTTGAGCTGCACCATGCCAGGCATCGTTTAGGTCTGGAGACTTCAGTACGGCTGATGGGCAAAATCCTGCATTACCCATTATAAGGAATATACCATAATTCCCATAGTTTAGGGTCCTTAGGGTCATGCAGGATTTTGTCCATCAACAGTAGTTGGGCCCGGGAACTGATGCCCGATGCTACAGCCGTGCAGCCCTGAATCGGAACCTGGTGTCAGGCGGATCTCCGGGATGTCTCCTCCCCCTCTTATGCCCAAAGGGTCCAAGTATCATTATGGTATATACTTATAGGGTATTTTGGGGTCTAAGTATATACCATAATGATACTTGGACCCTTTGGGATGCTCATAGCTGAGGCGGTAAATGAGCATCGAAGCAGCCGCGTCGAGGGCTTATGGTTAATCACCGGCCTTACAACTCTTAAGCATCGGCCCCTTCCCCCCAACCCCCAAGCCTTTCAATCCCAACTGCGAAACTATGGTCTCCTTGGGAATTATGTTTTATTTTTGTTCATATAAAACCCAAGAGAATATTAAAGATATTATTTAGAACCATAGGGGGGGTATAGGAAACTGATCCTAAGCCACCCAAGAAGCAAATCCCGCCAAATGCCGAACTCAAGATCTCTCCCAGAAACCCTGACTCTCGAGACTGCTCAAACCAGACCTAAACAGAGATCTCCTTGGAAGTTATTTCGTTGTAGTTTCTGCGCAATGCAGGCGAAGGGTGTATGATTACGACTTTAACCGATAAGGGATGCAGCTGAAGCACCGAAGTTTTTTTGGAGCAGGTGGTTTCTTCCAATGAGGCCCGGCGGCGCAGATGGGAGCCGGTATAGGAGTTGTTATTTAGTTGAACTCTTGCTACAGGGCCCTTAATCATTGCATCCCAAACTTGATATGCATGTTTCGCCTTTCACTTCACATATACATATTATGTAGAGTCTGTTCAAGCTCAGTTCTTCTTTTCTACATGTATGTTTGTTTAACAATATATGACCCTGCATTCACAAAATGTATGTGCATGCACAATAGAAGCCGGGTCTAGGAATTGGGCTTAGGCTTCAGGGGGTCAGTTTTTACGGTCGTGGGTGTCAGTATCCGCCACAGAGCAGGGGTAGGATCTCGAAGACAATCTGCGTCAGAAAGATGCCCTACGTAGTCCTCAAACCCGTAATTGATCCGCCCATCGTCATGATTTCGCTGTGCTTTCAAACTCCCCAAAGTGTGGTCGAAGCTTTTTTGCTAATTCCCTAAACCCTAAACCCTAAACTTAAACCCTAAACCCTAAACTTACACCCTAAACCCTAAACTTACACCCTAAACCCTAAACCCTAAACCCTAAACCCTAAACTTAAACCCTAAACCCTAAACCCTAAACCTTAAACCCTAAACCCTAACCCCCCCCCCCCTGCATCCTTCTTAGCCAGAACACCCAGCTCCGAACCGTAAGACCGACATCCCAGATCTTACCCTAAGGGTCCAAAGGACCCAATAATTAGGGTCCCTTTTAAGGGTTCTATAAGGGGTTTAAAGGGGATTTTATAGTAGGGTCTTAAGGGTCCGAAGAGCCCAATAATTAGGTATTCGGGTTTAGGATAGTAGTTATGTAGCTCAATATTTAGGAGAGTATATGATTATTAGGTAACCCTTAGGGTTAAACCTTACCTATAGTCTCCATTGTAGTTCCTTTTTTTGGTAAACCAAAAGCTATATTCTAGGATCCTAACCATAAAGTTGGTCAACCAAAAAAAGGAACTACAATGGAGACTATAGGTAGCCCTGAACCCGTAATCCTAACACCCACCCCTCATCCTAGACCCAAAACCCAAACCCTCAAATATTCCAAGACCCCTCACCCTAAAGCACTTCTAAGCAAGGTTGTCGCGATTTAGGAATGATTTAAGGTTCATGCGTTTTGGGTTTCAGGGTTGAGGGTTTCGGGCTTTAAGACGGGGGTTCTGGGTTTTTGGGCCGAGGGATGAAGACTTGGAGGTTTGTGAAGCTGAAGTTGAAGCATTCAGGGTCGAGGAGACGGCTGCTGGGTTTAGGGTTTAGGTTTTGGTGCAGTGGCTGAACTCAGTTTCTCAGTTTGCGCCCCAGCCCAAGATGCAGCTTTGAATGGTTGAGAAAAGTAGCCACAACGAGCACAGCTATCGCAACCAGAATAGTGGCACCAATCGGACTCATGCGTATCATTACATGCTTTAGACAGGGGGCCATGGCGGGCCACTGGTTCCACACAAGCCTGGACTAGAGGATTTGCAGCAGTCCACGGTAATCATTCGCGAGTCTAGTGCAGTATGTTGTCGAGGTCCTTGACCGCCCAGTAAAACCATCCAAAGACGACGCATATCCAAACCTGCATCAAAAGACTGGCTCAGTGTGCCGTTTCTCATGCTCCAAGCCCCAGCGAACATAACGATAGCAGCCTACGAAGCGGGCGGGTCACAGTGAGATGATTTCCATCCGAAAGGGTCCTAGGTACTCTTGTCGGGGATATTTCCTCAAAGCAAAGTAGTAATTCCTAATATAATGAGACCCTACATTCTACTATATAGGTACTTTGGACCCTTTGGGTGTCGTGCCAAATACAGCCCTAAGACCCAAGCCGTAGAGCTCCGATGCCCAATAGTCGACGGCTTAAGCCCAACCCTGAGTCCTGCCCAAACCCAAAAGCCTTGTAAACCCCGAGCCCCAAACCCCAAACCCTGAAAGCCATAGAATGAAATAGTTGTTCAATGACCATGAACCCTAAACCCTAAAACTACGAACCCTAAACCCTAAAACTATGAACCCTAAACCCTAAAGCTATGAACCCTAAACCCTAAAGCTATGAACCCTAAACCCTAAAGCTATGAACCCTAAACCCAAAAACTATGAACCCTAAACCCTAAAGCTATGAACCCTAAACCCCAAAACTATGAACCCTAAACCCTAAAGCTATGAACCCTGAACCCTAAAGCTATGAACCCTAGACCCCAAAGCTATGAACCCTAAACCCCAACACTATGAACCCTAAATCCTAAAGCTATGAACCCTAGACCCTAAAGCTATGAATCCTAGACCCTAAAGCTATGAACCCTAAACCCCCACACTATGAACCCTAGACCCTAAAGCTATGAACCCTAGACCCTAAAGCTATGAACCCTAAACCCAAAAACTATGAACCCTAAACCCNCCTAGACCCTAAAGCTATGAACCCTAAACCCCCACACTATGAACCCTAGACCCTAAAGCTATGAACCCTAGACCCTAAAGCTATGAACCCTAAACCCAAAAACTATGAACCCTAAACCCTAAAGCTATGAACCCTAAACCCTAAAGCTATGAACCCTAGACCCTAAAACTATGAATCCTAAACCCTAAAACTATGAACCCTAAACCCTAAAGCTATGAACCCTAAACCCTAAAGCTGTGAACCCTAAACCCTAAAGCTATGAACCCTAAACCCCAAAACTATGAACCCTAAACCCTAAAGCTATGAACCCTAAACCCTAAAGCTGTGAACCCTAAACCCTAAAGCTATGAACCCTAAACCCCAAAACTATGAACCCTAAACCCTAAAGCTATGAACCCTGAACCCTAAAGCTATGAACCCTAGACCCTAAAGCTATGAACCCTAAACCCCCACACTATGAACCCTAGACCCTAAAGCTATGAACCCTAGACCCTAAAGCTATGAACCCTAAACCCAAAAACTATGAACCCTAAACCCTAAAGCTATGAACCCTAAACCCTAAAGCTGTGAACCCTAAACCCTAAAGCTATGAACCCTAAACCCCAAAACTATGAACCCTAAACCCTAAAGCTATGAGCCCTAGACCCTAAAGCTATGAACCCTAGACCCTAACGCTATGAACCCTAAACCCCAAAACTATGAACCCTAAACCCTAAAGCTATGAACCCTAGACCCTAAAACTATGAACCCTAAACCCTAAAACCGTGAACCCTAAGACCTAACCCCAAACCCTAAAACTATGAACCCTAAACCCTAAAGCTATGAACAACAAGACAGGATGCATTTCGGGTCCCGGTCACCGATCCGCCCCCCACGCCGCCTCCTTCGTCGCCGACGTTTCCTCCGGAGGCGAGGCACTCGGTTTAGGGTTTAGGGGTTAGGGTTTAGGGACCCTAAACCCCAAACCGCGGGGTTAGGAGATACCTTGAGGATCCATATGCCCAAACAGTATATACTTTGGCCTTTGAAGCAGTCCCGATTTTCTTCCAAAGTATATACGTGTTTTCAAATGACACAAACCTTGTGACGGGATTCAGGGGTCTAGGAGTCTAGGAATGTAAAGTTCAGACAGAGCAGATGAGAAGCACGGTTCCAATCAGAGCAGGAACCTAAACCCTAAACCCTAAAAGGTTCAGTCTGTTTTGGTGTTGTACTATGCCTGTACGCAGACACGACAAGTTGCCGACTCTTAACCCAAAGACCCTCATGTCTTAGTTGCTGAGCAGGTAACCTTGAACCTTTGGGGGTTTGTATAATTCTACCATAATTGAAACGGTTAGCCTTTTTTGGGGGCTAGGGGTACTAAACCCTAAACCCCTAAGGTTCATGAATCAGGGGATCTTGGCCCTGTAAACCTTAGACCCTAAACCCCTAAACCCCTAACCCCTAAACCCCTAAACCCCTAACCCCTAAACCCCTAACCCCTAAACCCCTAACCCCCTAACCCCTAAACCCCTAAACCCCCAACCCCTAAACCCCTAACCCCTAAACCCCTAACCCCCCAACCCCTAAACCCTAAACCCCTAACCCCTAAACCCCTAAACCCGAAACCCCTAACCCCTAAACCCCTAAACCCTAAACCCCTAAGCCCTAAACCCCTAAACCCCTAACCCCTAAACCCCTAAACCCCTAACCCCTAAACCCCTAAGCCCTAAACCCTAAACCCCTAACCCCTAACCCCTAACCCCTAAACCCCTAACCCTTAAACCCCTAAACCCCTAAACCCCTAAACCCTAAAGCCTAAGGCTGATTCACTCGGTCACCCTACCTAGACCCCCCAAAGTAAGTAAAATAATGGCCCAACACGTATAAACGGCCATTACTCTACATACTTTTTGGGTCCAGGTAATAACCTACATTCATATAAGGAACCCTAATAAAGGCCCAAGGTCTCTTAATCAGGTTCCTACATTAAACCCCAACCCCTAAACCCTAAACCATGACCCCTAAACCCTAAACCTTAAACCCTAAACCCTTATAGATCCCTTAAAGGAGCCCTTATCAACACCTACAAAAGGCCATTATTCTACATACTTTTAGGGTCCAGGTAATCACCTAAGCCCGCAGGTGGGGGAAGTTGACCCTTCGATCTTTGCCACAGCTGAGCCGACCACTTCCTGGAGACCCCAGGGACCCTTTGCAGGCCTCTTTAGAGTTTTAGGGTTTGGGGCTTTAGGGCTTAAGGAGACCAGGTCAGTGGGGTTTAGTGTTCAGTGGGGTTTAGGGTATTTAGGGCTTAGGGTTTAGGGTTTAGGGCTTTAGGGTTTAGGGCTTAAGGGTTTTAGGGTTTAGGCTTTAGAGGTTAGGGCTTTAGGGTTTAGGGCTTTAGGGTTTAGGGTGTAGGGTTTTTGAGGGTTCCTTTAAGGCTTCCCTGAAAGGGTTCATTTCGAAAGGGTTCTGGGCCCCCGGGCCTCAGGAGTGTTTGTAGGGTAGCAATGATTTTAGAGTTTAGGGTTATGGCTTTAGGGTTTTGTGCGGTTTTTTCTTGTGGGTTTAAGCTTCAGGGGCTGGGATTCTGTGTACCGTTTTGGTCGATTCTGACTCAGAAGTTGTCCTCTTGGATTGCCGGGTCGGGATTCAGGGTTTCTGGCTTCGGCTGCAAGCTCGCGGCTTCAGGCGTTAAGGTCTAGTGTTTGTGTGTCGTGGAGCCTATGTATATAATAGCAGTGTAGCTAACCGGCTAGCCCCCCCCCCCTACATCTTGCCGAAGTATCAGCTACTCTCCCAAATTCGTGGGTTTAGGATTTAGGGGCCGGGACTGGACCAGGATTACTATCCTAAATCCAAGTACCTATGTAGGTCCTTTTTGGTCCCTGAGAGACAGGTCTAGAGTTAGTTCATGTGTGGGGTTCAGGCTTTAAGGCTTGGAGTTTATTTTATTGTTTAGTGTTTGTAGGGTTTACCCAAAGGCTCCAAAGTAGTTCCTTTTTTGGGGAATACCTTATAGAATTCTAAATATGAACCCCCAAAAGGAACTACTTTGGGGCCTTCGGGTAGGGCCATATAAGGCTCTCACAGGGCCACAGGGTATAGGGTGGTGTAAATGCCTGAGGTACAGCACTCGAGGTGCTGTCATTGTGGTCCACACACCAAGCAAACGGTTTGAAGCCTCAGCCCTACGCCCCAAACCTTAGATAGTGAACGTGGGAACTTTAGACTTTTTGGCCTTATATATTGGCTCTATCTTAGAAAGTTTGAACTTTTTGGGGCCCGGTTGTTGAAGAAGAGAGAAACTGAAACCTTCACACAAAAACCCAAAAGTCTTACACCCATGAACCCGACCCGAGATTCCAAACCCTAGACCTTAAACCGCGCGAAAAACAAAGAATCCTAAGTCCCCAACCTCAAACCGCACCGCCCCAAAGGCTTGTGGGACAGCGTGCGTGGGCTCCGGCACGCTTGCCATGTCGTGGAGCTCTTTGTTGCTTCAGGAATCCTCGTGTGACGGTTCCTGTTTTTTAAGCATTGCAGTTTTCGCGTTCCCGGAAACAGGGATCCTCGTGTTCGTGCCCGCCTTACTGGGGTTCAGTGTCGCTCGGAAGAGGTGAACTGAGGTAGGGCCTTTTACACAGGCCCCTGGCAGGGTGGAAGAACCCATAAGCGTTTTACAGGGATATCGCTGGTGGTACGCCAGTGGGGTTCAGAGTACCTATAAAGTAGAAGGTAGGGTTTCTGTATCAGAAATTACTAAGTACTTCCTGATACAGAATACTACGATGATTTGGAGAAGTATCCCCCCTGAACCCTATAAACCCTAAGACCCTAAATGCTAGAAGACGACTTTGATCTTCCGGAACCAGCCAGCTGCAGAAGGGTAGTTCTCCAAATTAGGGTCCCTTTGCAGGTCCCCAACATACTGCTGATGGACAAAATCCTGCATTACCCATTATAAGGAATATACCATAATTCCCATAGTTTAGGGTCCTTAGGGTCATGCAGGATTTTGTCCATCAACCGTAGTACGGCACCGTTAAGAGCTACCCAGAAGTATCAGCTTACTCCCCAGGCTTCGGCTCTGGCTGGAGCCCGAAAGTATGTAATTAGAAGAATAGCCTTTGGGAGGTGTTAGAGCTAGTATTCTGCCTAATGTACGGACCTGATTAAGAAACCCTGACGAAGTCCCGCTGCATAGTTAAATTTGCCGCTGTGGTTAGATTTTGCCCACGAAGCCAAAGCTAACTTTTCTGGCTTCTTTGGTCTATTGGGTACTGTTGAGGGTGTGGAGTTCAGGCGTTAGCACCTAGAGGATCTAGGGTTTGTTCTGGCAATAAGGCGCTGCCATCGACTTCTGCTAGTCAACTTGAGAGAACGCCTCGAGATCCATAAGAGCCTAGGCCTAAACAGGCCAAGCCACTTCACGAGGGCATGCCTTTCTGAACCTCGTCCCATAGCGGCGCTACATCCCTTATTCCTCACGCCGAAAGCCCCCTTCAAATTCCTCATAGCTTCAGCCGAGCTTGAAAGCGAATCCTAAACCCGGCATCCAACCAAATCCTCAACCATAGCAATCGCATGGCGGAATACCAGAAAGCAAGCAAGGGACCCTGCTGAGAATCACCCTGTATCACCTACAAACCTGAACCTGAACATCGCAAAACCCGGAACCCGAATCCAGAAACCGTCAAAATCCTAAACCCAAACGCTGCTGCCAGGCACCGACCCCAACGACGTCAGCGTGGGGCAGCTCTATGCCGCGGGCCCGATCTAGTACCATTTGTACAGCAACAATAATAGCAGTAAGTATAATCATGATATCAGTTATAGTAGTAATACTAACAGTACTAGTTTATCATAGCAATCTTCACAGTAGCAGCAATGAAAATCGAATAGTATCACCATTCATACTGGTAGTTAAGATGTTTTCCAATAGCAATCATCGACAGAGGCAGAGGCAGAGCTCTTTCAGATCAGAGATTTGGGGTCGCTGACAGAGTAATAAGAAGCGCAGCAACATTATTAGCACAACAATACCTGCAGAACAACAAGAAGAGTGTTGATAGCACAACAATATTCCTAATGACAAAAAGACTAGTGGTAAGAATCGTAAGGTTCGTACCGTCATTGATATGAAACAACAAGAGCACCACGACCGGCGACTGCCGCCGGCAGCGGCAGCAACTACAACAGCAGCAGCGACAATAACGACAACGACACTAAGAGCACTACCATCATCAATAGTAGCAACACTGGAAAAGGGAGGTTAACAACACCGACGTTTTAATGTTGATGTCGTTATTATCCATTTTCCATTATTGTTACTGTCGCTATTATTTTGACAATTTAACGGCAACAGCAACATAGAAAGCACTAGAAACACGTTTAGTAATAGCGGGTGTCATTGTGATAGTGCTAGTATTCATAGCTATAATCATAAACATAAGAACCATCATCATAGCCGTAATCATAATCATGCTACTATACCGCTACCACCGCCAGGGTCACCACCACCACCACCACCACCAAGTCCCAAAGACACACAGCCCAGTTACGATTAGACCAAATACCCATTGTACCCACGACCACCCTAGGTCTGGAAACCCAGGCACNCCCACCTCCCCCAACCCCCCACCCCCAACCCTAAACCCAAGGAAAGGAACCTTAAGCCCTTCTAGAACCCTTACAGCAACCCTTCATGGAATCCTTAAAGGATCCCTATCTGGGTACATGGACCGTTATACCCTAAACCCTTATGTTACCCCGTTACCTGTAGAACCCTTAAAAGGAAACTTTAAAAGGAACCTTAAGGCAACGATTTCCTACCCTGAACCCTAAACCGCTTTAAAGGAGCCCAGTAAACCCTAAACCCTAAGACGCTGATTCCCTACCGAGGAAAGGACGGACCTCAACTTTGATGCGAACGAGGAAATCCCCCGAGCGCCGATACCAGGTCACTGGGGTTTTAGGGGTCAGTGGGGTTTTGGGGGTTTAGGGTTTTGGTTTTAGGAGTTTAGGGGGTTTAGGGTTTAGGGTTCAGGGTTTAGGGTTCAGGGTTTAGGATTTAGGGCTTAGGGCTTATAGGGTTTATAGGGCTTAGGATTTATAGGGTTTTGGGTTTAGGGTTTAATAGGGTTTAGGGTTTAGGGTTCAGGGTTTCGGGTGAATTGTCTAGCTGGCATTGTTTTTTCGGTTCAGGGCGACATGCAAGCTTTACAGGGCTTTCTGCCGGTGTTTGGTGTTCACAGGTCCTTGCGGGTATCGGCCTCTCTTTTTCGTTTGTTGTCTGTTTCGTCAATCGCCTCCTTGTTTGCTGCTGCACAAGGCCGGAAGTAGCTTGCACTGATGGAGATGGTAGATGGTTGTGGTTTAGGGTTTCGCTGCCGAGTTACCTTTGCCTGTTGGTCGTGTTTCGGTTTCAGTCGTGCCCGTTTGCGCTGAATAGAAGCAACCCTATAAACCCCAAACCCAAAACCCTATACACCCTATAAACCCTATAAGCCCTAAATCCTAAACCCTGATCCCTAAACCCCTTTGGCCACTTTGGCTCCCGACGTCGACCGGAGTCCTCTTGCGGACACGCGTGTCAGCAATGCAATGCTGGCATATGGGTGGTTGTCAAAATTAGGGTCCCTTTTTGGGTACCCTAAATATAAGGTGCCGTATTATATTAGGGACCCAAAAAGGGACCATAATTTTGACAACCACCCATATGTTGTCGACAGAAGATTCCTCACGGCAACCACTGGTGCGGTCAGGGCGTTATTGAATGGTGGAACAATGAAGACAAGATCAAGAGTGCCTACCGCCGTCAGCTTCGCATGTGGCGAGAGCAGGAGTAGGGACCCAAAAAAGGACATAAGCATAAGCATTTTTTTTACGGATATCCCCTACCTGATTGGGCTTCATTTTACACGATTGTTGTGGGATATCCTATATTCCCAAGAAACTCCTGATCAATCGTTTCTTGTCCCAACACCCAAGACCTCACCAAATCCAAAGACTCTATGCACTCTAAACCATATGCCAACCAAGCGGAAAATTGCAGAATCCTAAGCCTACTAACCACAACGCACTGGACCTTGACGCCAAAAAAGATACGCACATTCGTAGGCATAAGCTCCAAGCGCACGCACTTGAAAAATGGCAAATTTACACAGTCAAAACACGACGCTGGACGTTGAAGGAGAGATCCAACAGCTGTCAGTAGCTGAACCCCTAAACCCTGAACCCTAAAACCCCTAAACCCTCAAACCCTAAACCCCTAAACCCTCAAACCCTAAACCCCTAAACCCTAAACCCCTAAACCCTCAATCCCTAAACCCCTAAACCCTAAACCCCTAAACCCTAAACCTCTAAACTCTCAACCCTTAGTTGCGAATGCTACGGCTTGAAGGCTAAGCTCACGACCTGACCTCCAAGAAGTAGCAAGGAAGAACATGTGTGTAATATAGGGGCCTATAACTAATCATTAGAATATAGGGTTCCTTTAGAGGGTTTATTTAAGGGATACTATAAGGGTACAATATAGTGGTGTACTACTATAGGGGCTTAAATAATTACCCATACTATTCTGGGGGGTATGATGGGCCCCAAAACCCTATTCTAATTCTTAAGGCCCCTCTGTTAGGGTCTCGAGTTTAGGGTTTAGGGTTAGGGTCTTTTCCAGGTCCCAAGAATGGTTCGGGACCCTGCTTTAAAAGGACCCAATTGGACCCGAATGCGGAGAACTACATATGTATAAGCTTATAGAAGCTCCGGAAGCATCTTGCTGAAACTCCAAGGTCAGTTGCGACATTGCTTGAAGCCTCTCCATCTAACGAGAGACCCTGATTAGAATGGCCCTTCATGATTCCTACACCCTAAGGCCCTAAACCGTAAAGTCCCTGACCGCTCTCTTTTCGTAGCCTGGTGGAACCACCGAGACAGTCTGCAGGCCTCTTCCCAGCTCCAGGTATCACGCCCTACCTGTATAGGGTACCTATTTTTCTATACAGATCCTAACCATAAAACTAGGGATCCTAAAAAAGGGGTAGGATATTAGCCTCTATGTTGTACCCAAGCCCGAAACCCGGAATGCCCAAGCCCTTACCAGAACCCTCAAACTCTCTAATCCTTTCCTGAAACACTAGGCTCTAAATCTCTGAACTCCAATCCCAAACCAAAACCCTCGGCCTCGAATCTCAAGCTCCCAAAGCCCTAAACTTTACACCCCTACACCCTACACACCGAAACCCTTAAACCCTGAACCCTAAATCCTAACTTCCCTAACCCAAACCCCAAACCCTCAAGCCCTTCATGGTCGGCTCAAGGAGCCCTCAGAAGGAACCCTTGAGAGGATCCCTTAAAAGGAACCCTCAAGGATCCCTAAAAGGATCCCGTATAGCCTCAAGATCTCCTAAAGGATCCGTTAAGGGCTCCTTTAAGGGATCCCTTATCGGAGCACTTCAAGGAGCCCTTGTTCGGGAGATTTCAGAGGAACGTTAGGAGGTTGAAGCTTCCTACAAGCAAGTAAAGACACCCTTCTGGTATCCTATTTTTGCCTATAACTTAACAAAATTCCTTAGAGAAACCAAATAAAGAACCTTCTTCAGCAAAAACACAGACACAAGCAAGTTTTGAACCGAGCCCAAACTTCCTCTTCTTGTAGGTGCCCAGTTGGCTTTTGAGAAGTGTCCTCCCTATGCCGAGCGCTTTTGGGATCCGCCCCCCGGTGGATGACATGTGTTTTGTGTTTTACCAGGGGTTGATCGTCTGTTTGGAGGCTTCTATGGGTAGTTGTCAAAATTAAGGTCCCGTTTTGGGTACCCTAAATAATAGGTGACGTATTATATTAAGGACCCAAAAAGGGACCATAGTTTTGACAACCACTCCTATCGTTTTTTTTTTAAAGGGCTGTGCAGAATTCTGTAATGTAGGAACCTGATTAAGAAACCTTGGGCCTTTATTAGCGTTCCTTATATGAAACCTACTGGTTATAGACCCTGGGTGTCTTCATCAGGTTCCTACATTAAGGGTGTGAATCCGGGCTTCTGGGGTTTGACAGGGGCTGCAGGGCTTTATGCTGAGGTTTAGGTGACCCTGGTGGTACTTGGAGGTTCATGGGTAGTTATAAGTGGAGTTATAAGTCCCCTAATATGGGTTATCATTGTAGTTACCCTACTTATAACTCCACTTATAACTAACCATGAACCCTAAACCCTAAACCCTATACCCTTATAGAATCCCTATAGATCCCTTTAAGGAAGCCTTATAACTACCCATGAACCTCCAAGTAGCCCTTTGGGAACCCAGAGAAGGCTGGTGGTCTCACTATGAAGGGTTTCCGGGTTTGGGGAGGCCCCAAACCCCTAGACCCTAAATCCCTAAACCCGAAGCCCTAAATGCCAAACCCTATCTCAATCCTAGAGGGGTCTCGCTATTCGGATCTGCGAACCCGATGTACCCTTGGATCCCTTTTTTCATTTTCTAGACTGCGGTCCTTTAAGATGAAGGGCTGTTTGGTTTCAGGGTTTCGGTTTTGAGGTTCCCTGCCAGTTTGTAAGTGCTTCGGGTCACAGGCTTCAGGCATTCGATGTACAGTCAGGCTTTCCACGAAAACTGTCAGCCTTGCGTATTGGCTGTCCTCAACCGCCTCTTCGTTGATGGCCCCTAAACCCTAAAACCCTAAAGTCCGAACCCTAGACCCAAAAAAATCTAATCTAATCATCATCGAGCAGGCAAGTTTCTGCAACAGAGGGTAAGCCCTGAATCCTATATAAGTGCTAATCCTCATTAACTTCTGATCCTTACATCCTAAACCCGAAGCCCAAACCGCCTAAACCCTCAACCCTAAACCCTAAAAGGGTTACAATTCCAAGGCTCTCGCCACCAGCTGGAATATTCATCTGCGAGCTCAAGCAGACCTGCGGCAAGGCCAGCTTTCTGATGGGCAGGGGCGAGGGCTTGGCTTTCACGATTTACACGGGTTTGCGACTGGCTGATAGCCCCTTTCTTGGATAGGCTAGCGATTTCCTAAACCCTAAACCCTAAACCCTAAAAACCCTAAACCCTAAAAAACCTAAACCCCTAAACCCTAACCCCTAAACCCCTAAACCCCTAAAATCCGGGGTTGGGGGTCCAGGGGGATTGAAGTTCAGCGATGCACTGAGTGTACAAAGGACGACATGCCTGACATCAGTCAGCATCAACCTGGGGCTCCCAAAACCTACTCTTTTAAGGGTTCTACCCTCTAATTAAGAGGTCAGAACCTACTATTTTGTAGGGTTTGGGGCCACAGGTTTCGGAATGCATGCTGCACCTGTTTCGGGCCCTTGCATACTTGGAGGTTCATGGGTAGTTATAAGTGGAGTTATAAGTAGGGTAACTACAATTATCACCCATATTAGGGGATAACTCCACTTATAACTACCCATAAAGCGGCTTTCTTACAAGGACATGCCAGCCAACTTCAGAGACAAGTCTATGCGAGACCAACGCCCGAGCTGGCCAAAGCCCTCACTATCCAAGAAGGTCAAGCCGTGCAGTTGGTGAAAGCATGCTACGGCCTGGTTAACGCTCCGGCTGAGTGGTACCGTACCATCAACGGGGCTCTGACGGACCTTGGCTTTGAACAACTAGGGACAGAACCTTGCTGCTAGCGACTTGTTGAACGTCGGCCTGACGGACAACCAAGCTGATGGGCCTTGTTGTGGCCCATGTCGACGACTTCCTCCTAGCTGGTGACGAGACTTGCGACAAGTGGCATAATGCAGTGAGCGGCTTCTACCACAAATTCAGGTGGAGCCCATGGGAAGTGTCTTCCTATAATCACTGCATCGTGAAGTTTAGGGTTTTAGAGTCCGGCATCGTGACACCTAACTAGCTTCCCCAGTAGTAGCCGTTTGCACGTTTGCTTGGGGTCTCCGGATTAAAACCGAATACTCGGAAAACGTACCCTCATTATAAAGGGCTTCGGGGGGTAACCTAGCTAAACAATTACCACATGCAAAGCCCGATAAACCCCTAAACTCCATAAACCCCTAAACCCCATAAACCCCTAAACCCCATAAACCCCTAAACCCCATAAACCCCTAAACCCCTAAACCCTATGCATCTCCAGAGTCCCTTCTGATGTCCCTTCGCCGGGCAGATGCCTCCCATCCTTGCCTGCCTCTTCATCACCGGAGGACCCGGGTCGTCAAACAAACCTCAAGGTACCCTAAGGGTCCCAGTACCTAATAATCATATACTCTCCTAAATATTGAGCTACATAACTACTATCCTAAACCCGAGTACCTAATTATTGGGTCCTTTGGACCCTTAGGGGTAGTGTAGAAGGGCTCTGGAGTACCATACTTTAATACTTTTTTCTTAAAGGAACCATTATGAAATAAGAGTTCATACTTTTTTCTCGCTGGTTACTTAAAAGCCCAGGTAGAAGGGCTCAGGGTTTAGGGCTTCACAGCTTCTGCCGTTTCTGCTACTACGACCACCACTGCCGCCACCATCACCCCGAAGATGACAACGAGCACTGTGAGCATGCAACTCACAATTCTAAATGAGAATAGTTGTGCCGCGCGTGACAAGTTGTTCCAAGCCGTAACCTGTTTTTTGCTCAACTTTGTTTTTAATCGTCCTGCGAAGCACGGCATAGTGGATGATTAGTGCCCAATCGCTATGACCATCACGCGCTCATCACCATCATCATCATCATCATTATAATCGTCATCGTCGCCATCGTCATCATCATAAATCATCAACACCACAGTCAGCATCATCATCATCACCATCATCATCATCTTCTTCATCACCATCATCACCACCACCACCTTCATCATCATCATCATCATCGTCACCATCATCATAGTCATCACCACCATCATCTTCTTCTTCTTTACCATCATCATCAAAATCATCAGCGTCATTTTCAGCATCATCGTCATCATCACCATGAGCTCCATCTTTGTCATTATCCTCCTCATCACCATCATCATCACCATCATCACAGCTACTATCGTCATCATTATCAGTGCCATTCTAACTGCCATTGTGGCTGCGATTGTGGTTGTGATTGTTGTCGTGGCTGCTCTTGCTGTTGCCGTTGTTGTTGCTGCTGCTGTAGCTGTTGGTGATTTTACTGTCGCTGTTGCTGCTGTTGGTGCTGCTGTTGTTGACGTTGTTGTTGTTGTTGCTGCTGTTGTTGCCGGCGTTGTTGTTGCTGCTGGCGCTGTTGCTGTTGCAGTAGTAGTAGTAGTAGTAGTCGTGGTGGTGGTAGTAGTAGTAGTAGTAGTAGTAGTAGTAGTAGTAGTAGTAGTCGTAGTAGTAGCAGCAGCAGCAGCGGGAGTAGTAGTAGTAGTAGCAGCAGCAGCAGCAGCAGCAGTAGTAGTAATAGTAGTAGTAGTTGCGGTTGCAGTTGTAGTAGTAGTTGTTGTTGTCGTGGTGGTGGTGGTGGTGGAGGGGGGTGTTGGTAGTGGTTTTCGGTTGTTGGTTGCCGGTTTCTGGTTGCGGTTGCTGGTTGTCTGTCAGAGTTGTTGCTTTGTGCTTGTTGTTGTGCTGCTGCTATTGTTGTTGTTACTGTTATTGGTGGTGGTAGTGGGAGCTGCATCAGCAATCAAAGAAGACCTGACACCGAATCTGAATCTAAGGCCAGGGCGTTTAGGACTTTCAGGGCGCGAGAATTATGTCTGGGAGTACAGGTGGGGCTGCGGCCTTCTTGTAAAAGAGCTGTTATGTGGAGATTAGACTGTGGAGATTAATCCCCAAATGCTGAACCCTAAAGAAGGCCGTCATTCTAACTTAAAAAAAGAACCCTAAAGCCCATCGTCATCCTGCGCTTTCGACTCCTTGATTGATTGCTCGATTTCCCGCGGTCTGCTGCTTGCTTGCAAACACTGTCGAGGCTGCGACAAACCCCGAAACCTTATAGCCTTTACTTCACATCATGCCGCGAATCAGAATCCGTGTATAAATATAAATATAAGTATAAATATATATATATATATATGTATACATGTAAATATATAAATATGTAAATAAATAAATAAATATATATATACATATATATATATATTATATGTTATTGAAGAGGCTGGGAGACTGACTGGTCCTTGGGGGGTTGGAGCGAGGACTGCTTTGCGCGAACATCCTGGCGCTTTGTGGTATGGGCTGTGCCAGCCAAGGTCCCGAGTGCACCCGGTTTAGGGTTTAGGGTTGATGTGTGGTCGGAGTTTACTTGAGAAGGCTGATGGGTACCCACGAGTAGGTGATAGCTTTGTCACAGTTAGGTAACTTTTTTTTGCATTTTTGTGGGGCTAGTGACTAGAACAAGTTCATGCAGCTCGCCATGGGTTTGGAGTTTCGGCAGTAGAGCTGCAAGAATCTTTGGGAGGCGGGTGTTACGGGATTCCAGACAGCCATGGAAGCTCCGCACCCAGTGGTTGAGCGTTTCGCACCAGGGTGTAGGCGTAGGTGCATCAGGGCGCTAGGGTATTCCTACCTTTGGTTCGTAGGGAATGGAAGAATGGTAGAAATAGTAGTTATAATTGTACCCCATTCCTCCATTCCCTACTAACCAAGGGTAAGTATATAGGACAGGCACTTACTGTACGCTTATTTTGTACACTGCGTTTTGCTGGCTCTGTATGACGATATGCTCAGACCACCAGGATTTCCAGGCAAGACCCCAGGGCAGAACGGTTTTAGGGTTTAGTTTAGGGTATGCATGAAGTTCAGGAAGACCGTCACATTCAACCGAAAACCCCCCAGCCAGAAAATTTCAGTGCTTCTGCATGGCATTGCCGTAGCAACTGCTGTCCACTGCAATGTAACACCCCGGTGCTTCTGAGCCCATACACTGCAAGCCGCATTCTACACGTCGACGTGAATGCGGGAACCACTGAATGTTAATCCTCCAACCCCCAAGCCTGGAACCCTAATCCCGGTAGCCCCAGAACCCAAGCCTAAACGCGCTCATCGTCGAAGGTGGCTTTGACGTTACTGCGGCCTTCTGCAGCGTCGTGTCTACCTCAGCTTGATGGGCTTAGGTTTGGGTTTCAGGTTAAGGCTTTACCCTAAAACAGAAAAACCCAAACTAAATCCTAGGGTTTCGGGTTGAGGGTTGCTGGTCACAAGGAGAAAGTTGGGTGCTGAACGCTCCTAGGCTCCCGCTTCGGAGTTTGGGCGTTTCCAGTTTTGGGTTACCAGGCTCAAGGGCTAGGGTTTAGGGTTTAGGGTTTAGGGGTTAAGGGTTTAGGGTGTAGGGTTTAGGAAGCCTGAAACCGTAAATGGCCCTAAACCTGAAGCCTTAAACGGCCGAAACCCTAAACCTTAAAGCCCAAACGGCCCTAAACCCTAATCCTGAAACCTTAAACGGCTCTAAACCATTAATCTCTATGCATTAAACCCTTCTATTCGGGTAGAAGCTTCAGGTTGGAGAGCGTTAGGTTCTGCTAGCGCGCAGTAACCCCCACCTTGATGTTGAATCTCTTTGCAGCAGGGTTGGTTTCAGGGGCTCATACAGGGGTTGGGGTCCAAGAGCGTGTAAGAAGCCGAGAGAGGTCCACCCCAGACCCTACCCTAAATACCACCATGGGCTGCTGTGAAAGCGGGCACATGGACAGGGCGGAGGTTGATCCAGTCGTAAGTCTATTGAGGTACCCTATCCTTAAAGACGAAATGAACCCTAAAAGGGTTTAAGGTTCATAGACCATATAGGGATTTATAGTATAAGGGTATAGGGCCATTTCTTTTAAGGGTCTTTTCGTCCTTAAGGATGGAATACGGTGAATACAGTTCAGATTATTCAGGCCCCAGCTCTCTATTGCCTTTTTCTCTAGAATTAGCCTAGCTAGATCTACATATGCACCTATCCTACCTAAAAAAGTCCTAAAAAGCACTATAGGGATTGGGCTTAGGGCTTAAGACAACCCGAATTGGACTCGGGTACCTCAATTAACTTACTTAATTTGTTAGGGATTAGGGCTTAAGAAAAATGGGCTGGATCCTAGAACCCTACTCAAAGCGTAGCCTATCGTCCCGGCCTATCTATCTAGCCTGCCCCCCTGCCCCGGCGGTGTTGGGCCAACGCCTGAATCAGCACTCGGGCCACTGGCACATGCCCGTGCTCGGCCGCCAAATGAGGCTGCAGGAGTTGCAAATCGGCACTCAGAGGTCCGGACTTCCAGTACTTCAACGCTGAGGTTGCCGATCAGTGTCCGGGCACCGCTTGATGTTCGCGTCCAGCTCCGGATAATCTTCCTGAAGTCCTCACGGCGCAATCTGCGGCCTGCGCGAGAGCTTCGACGGTGTACGCAACCATCAGCCCGAACGTGTTGTGTTCCCTCCAGACGCTTCTTGTGTCACGGGGGGAGGATATACAGCTGCCTGATTTCAGCAGATAGGCTTTGGGTGTTTTGTTCGACATGGGGTACAGTACTAGCAGTTCTGCTGCGCTGTTTTCACGTAGTTCCGGCCCTAACCGCAAAGCAGCCGGAAAACCTTCTAAACACCACAACCCCTGGCCGCTAGCCTGCACCAGTATCTGCACGCCTGGAATCCTGGAAACCTTCAAAGTCACTCACTGTCTTGAAGGGCCTCCTGCCGATTGCGCTGATCTCCCACATTGTCGCCTTAGTCTTAGCCGCTGATGTGGGACTGTCGGGGCCTCGATCACCCTGAGGGCCCATGTACCCAAATAAACCCTTTAAAGGAAACCTTCAAGGAACCCTATTTGGGTACATGGGCCCTGAGGGTCAGGCTGCAGATCTCAGGGGGCTGACGTCTTGCTCGTGCTTCCACCCAGATCTTCCAAGCATCCTTAATTAAGGAATATACCTTCATCTGTAATAATTAATAGATCCCCAATATGATTTAAGGTATATCAATTCATTAATACCTTAAACTGTAAATACGGTCCCCAATATGATGTAAGGGAAATTCCTTCATCAACGGACATTGGAAGATCTGAGCATACGGATCACGTATTGTTCATGTGGTGAATGGCTTCTGTGTTGGTGTTCAGGTTCCACTCTGGGCTTGTCAACCGAACTTCGGTTCTTTTGGAGCCGAGTTTCCGGTCTGGGATTCGGGATCTTTCGGGTTTAGAATTTAGGTTTGGGGGTGTTCGGATCGAGGGTGGTGGGTCTGGCGTCGAGGGTGTTCAGGAATTGGGGGTTGGAGGGGTTCAGAAAAGTAGGCTTTAGGGGTTAGGGTTTAGGGCCGTTTAGGGTTCAGGGTTAGCGCCTTTAGGCTTCAAAGTCTTAAGGTTCGGGTTTAAGCACAGTACTCGGACAAGCCAGGCTAGACTTTCGGCATTTTGGTGCAGCCACGAAACATGCAGGAGTTGCCAGGTGGAGGGTGGGACTCACGGTGGCTTGGGCACCTTAAATCCCAAACCCTAACCCTAAAACATGACAGTAGATTACCGGGTAAATTCAACCTTTATAAATACAGCCCTTGTAGGACCCATACAGAGACACAGAATTATGTTAGAAAATGTCGGAATGCAACCTTGTCGAGCCTTTTTTGAGCGTTTTGAAGTGCGGCGCGACAGAACTATCAAAGACCATCGCATCAGTAAACCCCAGAAAATTATAGCATGGATTTGGGATGATTAGTGCTTGGATCCCCTATACTTTACCCCAAGGGCATGAGACTCACATTAGCCCGAAAGCCTTATACAGTATGGCCTTTGGCCCCAAAAGCCTTAAAATATGGAGTCCTGACGGCATGAGGATATTGATGTTCCAACTTTCTGGCTTCTACTTTGGGAACACAACCTGGAAGCCCTCAACCTCGGAAGTCGAGGGCCTTTAGGACCAAGGATTTTAGGGCTTTAGTTTAGTTATTTTCCGGGCTATAAGGACGGTCAATCTGACTCTCAGCTTGGAGATAAATTTGGAAGCCTTCCATCCCAAACAAAAGCCGAGCCTACTGAAAGCTACCTTTGTAGGATCTCTACCAAAGTCTCTGCTAGGATTCATAAGTACCTCCAAACCTGAAGCCTAAAACCTAGGCCTAACAGCCTACGGGAATACGTCATAGATGGTCTCTTAATCTGTCTTGCTATTCAGGAGTCCACCGGCTTTCCAGATGACCTCGGTTGGTGCTGTGTGTGCCATCGTGTCGCTGCTCCTCGTGGCCGCCCTAGCAGGGCGGTTTGCCGCTGGAGTTTGGGATCTGGGTTAAACCCTACACCCAATGCCCTACCCACAGGCTCCATAGTAGATCCTTTTGGGGATTACCTTATAGGATCCTCAATATGAATCCCAAAACGGAACTAAATACTACTATGGAGCCTATGGGTTAACTCTAAATCTTACGGGTTTCTGGTATAGGCTAGTTCACATGACAGTTTGCGGCTGCCTCTTCTTGCCAACAGGGTGATCAGAAGGTTGGCGTGACTCTAGCTGTAGCCCAACACACCACCTGCGTTTCAGTGGTGTCTAGAAGATGTCTGGGCGGTGCAGCTGGCCTGCCTGGACACAGAGGTGCAGGCGCAGCCCGTTGCCTCAAGCATGGACGTCCTTGGCAAGTCTCACACGACTTCTCTGCCCAAGCACATCGTGCGCCTTTCATGGATGAATCGAAGATTCCTGAGAAGGGTTGAGAATTGGATTCAGGAGCAGAACCTCCTTGCGGCACCGGCGTGAGCAGCCTCTCAAAAAACCTGAGTGCACAGCTTACGGAGTTGAGTGGGCCCTTGGAACTTTCACATAGCAGTGGCAACCCTAAACCCTCCACCAAATCCTTAAACCCAAAACCTCAAACCCCAAACCTTGAATCCAAACCTTAAGCCCTTCCCTAAACCTTAAACTGAAACCCTAGACCCCGAGCCCTCAAAAGACCACAAAAAAAAGCACGGCAACCCTCAACCCTAAACCCCTAAGCCCTAACCCCGAAACTCCAAAACCCCTAAACCCTAAACCCTGTAAGCCCTATTAGGGTTAAACCCTAAACCCCGAGACCAAGGCTTCGACTCTGTACGGACTCTGGCCTCTACACATCCAGCTCTGAAACCTCACCACTACTTATAGTAGAAGCCAGAAAGTTGGAACATCAATATCCTCATGCCCTTAAGGTAGAGTATAGGGGATCCTAGCACAAATCCTCCTAAACCCATGTTCCAACTTTCTGGGGTTCACTGTANTAGTAGAAGCCAGAAAGTTGGAACATCAATATCCTCATGCCCTTAAGGTAGAGTATAGGGGATCCTAGCACAAATCCTCCTAAACCCATGTTCCAACTTTCTGGGGTTCACTGTAGGAGGCCAAGGTGACTTAGTAAGTAGGTTGTAGGGCCTAGGGTTACAAGTACCCTAAATGGAGGTACCCAAATTATAACCCTACTTATACGCTACTTACTAAGTCCCCTGGGCGTCCAAGCAATTCTGCACCAAGCCCCAAACCCTCGCATTTAGATTACCCTAAGGGTCCAAGTACCTAATAATCATATACTCTCCTAAATATTGAGCTACATAACTACTACCCTAAACCCGAGTACCTAATTATTGGGTCCTTTGGACCCTGAGGGTTAGAGGTCTGGGCTGACAGTTTGCAAATTTTTCATTTGGGGGCCTGGGGTTTGGGGTTTAGGCTAAACCTTGATCTCTAAACCCCAAAGCTGAACCCTAAGCTACCTATATAGTTTCCATTGTAGTTTTGGTTAACCGCGGTTCTATTCTAGGATCATAGGCCATACCTGTAGCCGAAAAGACCTACCATTTTAAGGACTTATATAAGGAAACCATAATAAGGAACCCTCAAAATTGCAGGTCTTTCCGGCTACAGGTAAAAATTGGTTTACCAAAACAACCTGCATTATAGGTTGGCCTCAGCCTGTGACCACGTAGTTTCCAGGGCGGGCGCCTCTATGCCTGCGGTTCCTGGGGCTGGGGTTTGGGGCTTTAGGGTTTACGGGTTAGGAGGTTAGGGATTGAATAAGGATTCCTTCAAGGGTACTGAATCAAGGGGTATGATAAGGCTTGTTGATGGGGTTCAGTATAGGCCTGAGTCATTAGACTTAGACTTAGAATAGCGTTGTGATTTTTGGTGCGGAGTGGGGGGTGACGTATCTTATTCTATAGTTATGCAGGGACAAAAGGACACATTCTTGGTGTTCTCCGACCTCTATACTAAGATTGGGGCTTACCTGCTAGTCGGGTTTGGTTCCGGGTTTAGAGCAAAATACTGCAGATTCAAAAAGTTCAAGAAATCCTAAGCCCTAACCCCAAAAGTTCCCTAAGCCGCCCAAAGCATCAAACATCTCCGACCCTACATCTGAGAGATTCGAGTTCCTGCTTGAATGCTGAGCCAATAGGGTTTAGGGCTTTCAGGTCTATAGTTTAGGGATTCAGGGTTACGCTTTAGGGTATAAGCGTTTAGGGATTTACGGTTTCAGGGTCGATTGTTCAGGTGATCCTGGCCACGTTGCTAGCCATCTTTGCGCTTGTCTCCAACTTGGCGTTGGAGGGCATGAACAAAAGAGCTGAGGCCTGTTCCTCGCAAGCTGCTGTCAGATACATACTAAACAAAGCGAAGTTCCACAGGGTCCAAGTACCGACATAGTAGCTACTAAGGCTAGTTACTAAGGAGATATTTGGGCCCCAAAAGTATACCCTACACTATTGCTTGGACCATTTGGGAATAGGCTTCGGGTGCATTGTTGTACCACGTCGTAGAAACGAAGTACAAGCAGAGTTTTCTACTGTTACGGCTTTGTTCCAAGGCTTTGGATTTCGGAATTGCTGTTGTGGATTACCGCCGGCGTGGTGATTTTAGCATCTGTGACGGGCTTGCCTACGAAGACGAAGACGACTGGAGACTGTTTCTCGTGCACCAGTAGCCGCCGGAGCAGTAGTGCAGTCGCATAGGCCGTCGCAACCACAGCAGCATGAGCAGAAGCCGTAGCCTTAGGAGCACAGAGCCAAACCCCAAATGCCACGGCCTGAAGGGGTCCCAGATGCTACTGCCCAGCTGCCTTGCTCAGGAGGCTACTCGCGTTGCGCAGGAATACGATCAGGCCAGGCAGTTGCAGGTCAGACCTACAGTCAAAACTTGACAATGTCTGGTGTCGATCCTGCTTTTACGGAAGTATTGTAGCGCTCGTCGTCTTTGAGTCGTCCGGTTGGCAGTAGTAGTAGTAGTAGTAGTAGTAGTAGTAATAGTAGTAGTAGTAGCAGTAGTAGTAGTTGTTGTTGCTGTTGTAGCAGCAGTAGTAGTAGTAGTAGTAGTAGCAGCAGCAGCAGCAGTAGCAGTGGTAGGAGGAGGAGTACGGGTAGGACCAGTAGGAGAGGAGTACGAGTAGGAGTAGGAGTAGGAGCAGCAGCAGCTACCAGTACGACAGATAGCAACCTCTTAGGACGAGTACGAGCGCAAGTCTAACAGTGCTGGCAACAGAAGAAAGCACAGGCAAGTAGCCGCATGACTGCTGTTGTTTGTAGTGCAGTATCCGGTAGCGGCCGTGGCAGTCGCTGCAGTAATGTAGGAACGTGATTAAGCAACCATGGGCTCATAACCCCAAAATAGCAGGATTCGTGTAAGGAACCCTAATAAAGGCCCAAGGTTTCTTAATCAGGTTCCTACATCAGCAGCAGTCATAGAGGAAGTGAAGTAAGCAGCAGCGTGGCGGAAGTGTCAACAGCCACTGCAACACAAACACAGGTAATATAGGGGCCGTAATACTTACCAATACTATTCTGGGGGTTCCTTATTAGAATTATAGAATAATGGGCCCCAAAACCCTATTCTAATTATTAAGGCCCCTGTAGTAGCCTCGAATCCTGCAGTTAACAAGATCATTGTGCTTCGATCTCTTCTGCTGCACCCATGGCACAACAGGCAAGCATGACTGTGACGATGGTTGTGGGGTGAGTGGGCCATGATGCAGAGAACATAAACCACTGCCCTGACTCAAGCGAACTTTAAATCCTAACCGGCAGCTAAACATGACACCTTCCAGTTTTGTGTAGCATTCTATGCAGGTAGAATTCTATGCAGGGGAACCGCACTTGTTCCCAGCTGGAGTACTCATTCAGCAGGCTTCGTGGCTTTGATCCCCAAAATAGTATTGGTAATTATATGGGTGGTTGTCAAAATTATGGTCCCTTTTTGGGTACCCTAATTAATAGCTGCCGTATTATAATAGGGACCCAAAAAGGAACCATAATTTTGACAACCACCCATATAAAGGCCCCTATATTATAGTACCCTTACAGATCCCTGAAAGTTACCCTTATAGACCCCTTTAAAGGAGCTCTAGGAAGCCGAAAGGCCCCTAAACACCTTAAGCCAGAAGCCCCAAGCCCCGAACCATAAACCCTGAGTCCAAAACCCTGAAACTGAAAACCCTGCTGCAAGCCCTAAACACTGAAACTTCTTTGGGCTTCAAAGCTCCCCTAAACACCAGCTTGTGGCGAGACCTGCAAGGAGCTTGAAACGGGCCCTTCAAAAACATCTAAACCCTAAACCCTAAACCCCTAAACTCTAAACTCTAAACCAACCCAAAAAAGACCCTAAACCCCTAGACTTCCCTAAACTCTAAACTCACCCAAGAAAGACCCTAAACACCAAACCCTTAAAGAAAAAAATGAACACCAAACCTGGACACCCAAAAAGGACCTAAAACACCAAACCCTATAAACCCTAAACCCACTGTAAACCCTAAACCCCAAACCCGCACACCCAAACAAAGGCCAAATCCTAAACCCTTAAAGAAAAAGCAAAACACCAAACCTCCAAACTTCCCTAAACCCCTAAACTCTAAATCCACCCGAAACAGACCCTAACCACTAAACCCAAAACCGTAAACCCTAAACCCTAGAACAAAACTGAACCCTAAACCCTACACCCTAAACCCTAAACTGCTTAACCCCTAAACCCTAAACCCTACCCCCTCCCCCCCCCGTGNCCGCTCCCCCCCCAAAAAAAATAAAGTACCAAACCCGGACACCAAAGAAAGGCCAATCTGGAGGCAACGGAAGAGTGGAGGCTCCAGAAGGACCCTTTGCTTTGCGGGTTTTGGGATTTAGGATTTAGGGATCCATAAAGGGAGGGTTCCTTTAAAGGGATCCATAAGGGTTCTATAAGGGATATAGGGTTTAGGGATTAGGGATTAGGGTTTAGGGTTTAGGGATTTAGGGTTTTGGGTTCTGGGTTTAAACGGTTTGGGGTTTTAGGCTTTGGGTTTAGGATTGACGGATGTGGGGCTTCAAGGAGTTTGTATGGTTTAGAGGCTCTTTAAGGGTCTTAGGGTTTTAGGGGTTTATAGGATTTGGTTTTGTTTAAGGGTTGTTTGTTAAGGGGTGGGCGATTAAGAGCTTTCCCTTGCCTTGGATGTGGGGGTTACGACGTACTGGGTTGGCTGCTTATAACCATCATGTGGAGTTTCTGATCTACAAGACTCAGCATCCTACAATTACAGGCTCCCATTTCTCCGCAAAGCTTCCGAATCGCAAACATCGGTCGCCTGGTAGCATGAGAAAGCAGAGAAATCCGAAATCCAAAGCCCGCTTAATCCTACATCCTAAGCCCTTTCACCTACAGTAACGCTAGTCACCCGGGAGTCCCCCCAGACTCCAATATCCCTTGATTATAAGGCATATACTTTCAATTATAGCAGGATCCCTAATATGATTCAAGGAATATTCCTGAACTAAGGGATGCTAGAATCCCTTAAACCGTATAGATCCTTTGAAGGAACCCTAGGTATTCCTCAGTTAAGGCACATTGGAGTCTCCGGGATCGGTGCAGCGGTGCTTCACACACCGAGGACCGAGAGAAGGCTGAGAAGAAGCCCAAGGCGCTGGGATGGCGATCGAAGAAGGTGCCCGTCCAGTCACTTATTATGCATGTTAAACATACACCTGTCTAGATATGTCTTTATCTGTAATTTTTTCTAAAAGAATGTTACTGTCTAGATATTTCTTTATCTATCTATGTTATATGTGTATGTATCTAGCTATCTTACCTGTCTATATATCAATCCACCCGTCCTTCCGTCCGTCCGTCCCTCCCTCCCTCCCTCCATCCATCCATCCATCCATCCGTCCACATGAAATATACGCATGTTTCTATACATACACACACACAGACAGATCCCATCCCAGCTTATACAGTCTAAACCCTAAACCCTGAACCCTAAACCCATCCCATCCCAGCTCCTGAAGGTGCTGCCAGAAGATGCACTTGGCCTGGAGGACGGTGAAGCTCACCGGGTGTAGGAGTTTAGGGCTTGGTAGTTAAGGTTTAGGGTTTGAGGGTTTAGGGGGTTAGGAGGTTTAGGAGGAGGTTTAGGAGGTTTTTTAGGAGGTTTAGGGTGTTTAGGTTTAGGGTTTAGTTGTTCCAAGGCCTCGCGGCGTCTTTCGCATTCAGATTTCAACCTCGAACCCGCAACCCTTAACTCTAGGTCTCGGACCCTAAACTCCTCTGAGCCCAGACCCTGCACCGTAAACCTCCATAGGCCTTAATATGGGGGGGCCTTAATACTTGCCTATAATATTCGTTAGGAATCCTTATATTATAGGATATAATATACTCCGAAACCCTATTCTAATTATTCAGGCTCCTACATTATGAGCCCCAAACCCTCAAGCTCGGACTTCTGAACCCTCCAAAGCCTTTATCTACGTTCCTGACTTTTGCCCTTTTGCCTGTTTTTATGTTGGAGTCCCCGTGTTCAAAGAGAATAGTAGGAAAAAGGGTACCCGTATTCTAAAGGGGCTACTCAGGAACCTGGTTTATGGAGGATCTCTCCATATTGTAGGGTCCATTGCAAGGTCCATTGCTCGCGAGTTTGGGGGTCTCTGGGAACCCCAAACAACCCTGTTAAAACATACAAAAAAACATGCAACCCCTTGTCAAAGCTGTATGAAGCCCCCCCCAAAAAAAACTTCAGAAAACTCTGCCGAACCTGAAAAACTGTAAACTAATTTATCAGCCCCAACAACACCCTATATACTATATAACCCTGCCAAAAAAGTATCAGTAGAACTGTGGGTGCCCCTTAATATGGTCATACCAAAATGTACCCCAAAACCCTATTCTAACTATTAAGGCCCCCATTTTAGCAGGACCAGAAGAAGCCACCTCGGGCTTCGACGCCGCCCTCAGAGGTGGCGACCAGCGTCGGCTCGTCGGGGGCGCCCAGTGCTTTTGGTCTTGGGTTTTTAACGGCTTAGGGTTCGGGTTTAGGGTTTTTTTTAGTAGAGGGTTTTGAAAGCTTAGGGTTCGGGTTTGGGGTGTTTTTAGTTTAGGGTTTTCAAAAGCTTGGGGTTCGGGTTTAGGGCGGTTTTAGTTTAGGGTTTTAAAGGCTTAGGGTTCGGGTTTAGGGGGGCCTTTAGTTCAGCGGTTTAGGGTTGTTTTGTCTGATCTGTAATGTTTTTGCGGTTGGGAGACTTACGCCTAATGTAGAAGCCTGAAAGAATTGCTAACACTGTTCTTGGAGATTCCTTGTTCCATTGTACCCCAAAACCCTATTCTACTTTTTCCGGCCCCTAGACTATCTGTTCTTGATGTTATTTTTTCGGTTTGGGTTTTGGGTGTGGTTTGGGTTTAGTCTTTTTTGTTGAGCTGTGTAGGGCTTTTTGTGGGTGACCCGTAAAAGGAGCCCTGAAAGCATGCTTGTCTGCGCTCTTATGAAAGAACCCCGAAGGATTCAGCCCTACGGTTGATTCTATTGGGTTCCTTTAAAGGGATCTATAAGGGTACCTCTAAGGGGTTCCTTGAAGGGATCTATAGGGCTTTAGGATTTAGGGGTTTAGGTTGAGGATGTACATCCTGCATTACTTTAATGAACCTAGACCTATGGGAATTCACGTATATTCTTCATTATGGCTAATGCAGGATTTATATTGATGATGGAAATCCTGCATTACCTTAAGGACCCTAAACTATAGGAACTATGGTATATTCCATTTTATGGGTAATGCAGCAATGCAGGACATATGTCATCAACCGCATGACTCTGACCCTTGCAAGGTCCGCCGGGTCCCCGCGGGGGCCACTGCAGGCGCTAGGGAGAGTGGGGTGGCCGGGGTACCTCAGGGGTTCCTTTAAAGGTGTACTATAAGGGTGCTACAAGGGTTCCTTTAAAGGGCTCTATAAGGGTTTAGGGAGTTTCAGAAAATTCGGGTACCTTATTTTGGTGTCCTTATTATAAGGATCCTACTACTTTAGGATATTATACCAGGGTCCCCTATTTTCGGAAACTCCCACCTAGGTTCCTGAGTAGACCCATTTATGATATGGGCACCCTTTTCCTACTATGCTGTTTGAATAAGGAGACACCAGAATAAAAAGGGCAAAAGGGTCCTAAATTCAAACCTAGTTATGCATTCATATACGTGCACATAAAGATGTACAGCTTAATAGCCATATGCATACCTATAAATAATTACACACATTACATATACATTAACATACACACAAATCTCTGTGTAGAACTATGTGTGTACATATATATATAGATATATGTATGTGATGGGTGGATGGATGGATGGATGGATGGATGGATGCATGCATGCATAGGCGTATGAGCAGTAAAATGAAAACAGTTCATGTCTAAATATGTGTATATACACACATACATATTGTTGTGCATTGGTGGAGCTGCATGCATCATCTCTTATGACCCAGCAGTTCATGGCATGACCTACTGCAACTATGCAACTAGACTACAGCATAGTGTACAGCCCGTTGACGTTTTGGATCGCATGCCACATCCAAATATGGTAGAGTGCAAGTACGAGCAGCTGGTCGTCTCGCTTCTCGCGGTTGTTCTTCCTTCCTTCACTACAGGAACGGTTTGTCGTAGGTTGCAGATTTCCTGTACTTGTCTACTCGGTAGCATCCTGGAAGGAAGACCGTGATTGGGACCGCAACTCAGAACAAGCCATGATACCCCAAGAAACCCCCGAACCTCAGAGATATTGCTGCTGCTGCTGCTACTGCGGCAGCAACAGCCTGGACGGCAACTCACTTTGCCTTCAAGTTCAACCTAAGCTAGGCTCTGATATGTAGGAAATACATGGCAAACCTGCAACATGCTCTGATTCGAGGCGGGACTCTTCGTATATTTGCAATTAGCTATTGCCTGTTTCCAACAGATTGGGTTGGGTCAAGCTAGGTGAATTGAGAGTTTAGATTAGGTACCTATAGTCTCCAGTGTAGTTCCTTTTTTTGGTTTAATCAACTAGAAAATTAAGGATCCTATAAGGTAGCCCCCAAAAGGAACTACATAGGTAGATGAGATGAGAGGAGCTTATGTAGGCAGAGAGATATAAACCTCTCCGAGTCCGACCGCTTCGTTGCAGTGGCGAGGCGTCCGTGTTGGCGATCGGGGACGTCCCTTCCCAGCCAGAGGCAGTGAGGGTGTCGGGCTTTAGGGTTTTAGGTTAGGGACCCAAAAAGAACATACGCATAAACATGTTATCGGGATATCCCTACCTATTGGGCTTCATTATACGGGGGTTTATATGGGATATCCCTATCCTAATTTTTGCTTATGTGCCTTTTTGGGGCCCTATTAGGGTTTTGGGGATTTCAGGATATACGGCTTAGAGCTTTCGGGGTTAAAGGGTCTAGTGTTTTAGGTTTCATGGATTTAGACTTTAGCGGGTATTAGGGGTTTGGACTTTTTTTTGGAGTCAAGTTGCTCGAGGTATGAAGCCGTCAGACTCAGGTATAGAATTTGGAGAGCCAGTGGTACAAAGCTTTCGTGGAGGCGGTGGATTGTTCGAAGTACTGGAGGAAGGTCACCGGGGACTGGTGAACCCTAAACCCTAAACCCTAACATTGGTGCTTCCCTCCGCATGGTTACATACTTGTCCTCGAGGCTTGCCCCAAACCATATGCAAGAATCTCACGTACGCGCCGCAGCGTTGGAACTCAGAGGATGAACCTCTGAGGAGGTTCAGCGCAATGCTGCAGCCGATTGCCATTCTGCTGGCGTCTCAGGCAGCGGACCTTCGTCAGACGCCCGACTTCCGCAGACGGCATTAGAAAAGCTCACGCCCAGCTTTCTGCTGAACGCTGGGCTCGCGAGCGATTGGAGCAGCGAAGTACTGCGATACTTGCGTCTTCACGACGCGGACGTCCACGACCCGGCATTGACAGCCCGCCAGGGCCGGGAATTCCGGGAGAGGCCTTGCTAGCAGTTGGAGGTTCATGGGTAGTTATAAGTGGAGTTATAAGCTCCCTAGTATGGCTTATAATTATAGTTACCCTACTTATAACTCCACTTATAACTACCCATGAGCCTCCAAGTAAGCTTCAACAGCGGCCCCTTCTTTTCCTAAACCCGTAGTTAGGCCCGTGTACCCAAGGCCTCCCCACAAGCCGTGCCAGAGTCTCCATTCACACTACCGTTAGGGCCGAAACCATGGTGGGTTTGATCTGTTACTGGTGCGATTTGTGTCCGACAACGGCAGTATATCTGGATATCGAATCCCTAAACTTCGAACCCTAAACCCCTAAGCCCCTAAACCCCTGAAAACCCTGAAACCCCTAAACCCTAACCGAGCCCAAACCACACCTGCCTTTGAAACCAGAACAAAATCACACTAACTAATTGAAATCACGAGCTCTTGACCCCTCAAATCTCGCAAAGCCCGACAGTCTAAGGCCCTACCACCGTAGGTTTAGGGTTTAGGGGTTTAGGTTTTAGGGTTTAGGGCTTAGGGTTTTATTAGGGTACATCAACCTTAAGTAAAGCCGTCACCCCGAAACCCTCAACCCTAAAACCCTAATCTAGATTTTCTTCCCACTGTAGCAAGAAAGTATATACTTGCATTGTTCGCGGCGGAGTACTGAACAGTCTCGGAATTCCGCTGCACACCGCCTCCTGAACCCTAAGCCCTGAACCTCCAGACCCTAATGCCCTGGACCCTAAAGCCCTAAACCCCGCTGAACCCTAACCCCTAAACCCCTAAACCCCTAAACCCTATATCCCTTATAGAACCCTTATAGATCCCTTCAAAGGAACCCTTGTGGATCCCTAAGCCCCAAAACCCTAAACCTTCTCGTAAACCCGCAACCCAGGCCATCGTCCAAGTCGTGCCCGAGCAGCGCCTCTCTGTGGCCCTGCGAAGCGTCCATGAGGCTAGGATTTTGGGTTTTGGGACTTTGGGGTTTACGGCTTTGGGGTTTAGGATTTTGGGTTTTGGGGCTTTGGGGTTTAGCATTTGGGGATTTTGGGTTTTGGGGCTTTGGGGTTTAGGGCTTTGGGGTTTAGGATTTAGGGATTTTGGGTTTTGGGGCTTTGGGGTTTAGGGTTTTCGGGTGTTGGGGCTTTCGGGGTTCGTGTTTTCGGCAAAACTTAAGGGTTCGGGACTTGTTGAGATTGAAGGACGTTTTTGATTTACTTTAGGGTTTAGGGTTTAGTCTTCGGAGGGGTTTGCATTCAAGAGTGGCCCAATGATGCAGTGGTTGGAAATTTGAAGCAGAAACGAATATTCGTAGGTTGCGATAGTTAGGGATACTTACAGCAGTGTGGAGTGTCGAGTATCTACAATAAGGTCGGTCTTCGGGCAAAAGCCATTAACTAAGCATAGAGTGTTTTGGCTGAAGCCAGGAAACCCAGAGACTCCAATATCACTTAATTAAAGGAAGATGCCTTAACTCATACTACCGCAGGACGAAAGTTCGCCACACAACATGAAGTTGACAGATCACCACATGTTCACCCCTTTTCCCCCGTAGACTCCTAGCACAACCCCGCAAAGCTCTCCGCTGGAAACTATATAATAGTATAAATTTATTCCCGGAAAGTAATTACTCCGCCACGCTGGCCACGTAAAACGGGTCTTGGGGCTCTCCGCCTCTCCGCGGCACACGTCTATGTTATAAGCTGCATGTCGAAACTTTTGGCCCGGGGGTGTATTAGGGATCCCATTATAAGTTAAGGTATATTCCTTATTTGAGTCCCCTCACCCCTAAACCCTGTAGATCCCTTATAGATCCCTCTAAGGAACCCTAGGTATATTCCTTAATTCAGGGATCTTTGAGCCTCTGGGGATAACCGTAAACCCTAAACCCCTGAATCCTAAACCCTAAACCCCTGAACCCTAAACCCCTAAACCCTAAACCCTAGCCCTGAACCCGATTCCGAAGCCACCAGGGGATGTCTGGTGCTAGGGGGAGCGGCATTTCGGAAGTTTAGGGATGAGGGCCGCAACCCTGAACCCTAAACCGTACGCATCATTAGGTTTGGGGTGTGTTTAGGGTTCAGGGATTAGGGTTTAGGGGTTTAGTTTAGGGTTCAGGGATTAGGGTTTCGGGTTTAGGGGTTTAGGGTTTAGAGGGCCCAGGATGAGTCTGCATCAGACGCTCGAAAGTCGAAAGTCTGAACAGTCCATCCTAGCCCCCACAGCTCTAAGTCCCTGCTGCCGTAGAGCCGAAGGCCATTCAGAGCTTCCCCCCCCGCCGAAGCCTTTTACATGAATCCCCAATCCCCAATCCCAAGGGGTCCTAGAGCAATTAGGGGGTAGACTGTTGGGTTTCTATACTTGGAAGTACTATATGATTTGAGCCCAATCCCATGAGGTCCTAAGTAACAATGAGGTAGAATGCAGGGTTTCTATATTTTGAATTACTACATGAGTTGGGGAAGTATCCCACGTGATAGTACCTCGGACTCTTTGGGCAAGCCTCGACCACGAGCTATACATCCGAGTCCCCCCTCTGAGTCTTCAAGAGCTCCTAAACCCCGAATTCATACACCCTGACACCCTAAACTAGGTATCAATTTGGGGTAATTGTTCATTTCCTTCGTTGTTCAATATAGAGCCCTAATTACAAGTGATTTTGGGGATTGTTGAAATCGAGAATTTTCAAAACTCCTAAACCCTAAACCCTAAACCTACACCCTGTTTCCAGAGGGTGCCCTGTGGGGCGAGCCGGATGCTTCTGCGGAGTGAACGGCCCACCACACTTTAAGCAAACAAACTACGCCCAGAAGCTCTGCCATGGCTGCGTTTAGGGTTTAGGGGTTTAGGGTTTAGGGTTTAGGGTTTAGGGTTTGGGGAGGTTGCGCCATCTCCGGCGACGGAGAGCTGCATGCGCAGCTTCATCAACAGCCCCGAGGCTCCGTCCCAAGCTCCGGGTTGCCAGGTTCGGGGTTGACCTTGCCCTAAGTTTCCAAGTACCTAATAATCATATACTCTCCTAAATATTGAGCTACATAACTACTATCCTAAACCCGAGTACCTAATTATTGGGTCCTTTGGACCCTTAGGGTTAGGGTGGAGGGCTTTGGGGATTGGGCCTTGAGGGTTTAGGGCCGTCCTGGGGCAAAACACACTTTAACCCATGGTGGTGTGTGGCGAAAGGTGTGTTCGGTATCTTCGGGACGTTATTTCGTCCGTCTGGGTGGTTTATACAATATACTTAATTAATGTATTCCTCCTGAGGGTTCCTAGTTGAAACTGACGTACTGTATATTACCCTCAAATCCTACTCTGCTTGTTCAGGCCCCGTGGACTTTGAAGTCCTTGGGGCCGTAGCCCGGAGTTGCCAGGTCGAGATCTGCGCTTGCGCCTCCGGACTTGTCATTGAGTCGACACACCCCAGTTCGTGCACCCGAACTTTAGGGCCTTAGGATGAATTAGGGTTTCCGGATTTTCGTTTGGGTTTAGGGAGGATTTTGAAAACGAACCCCGAAGAAGAATGCTTATCTTGACCTTTCAGGGCTCTTGGCAGAGGTGCTGTCGCAAACGGCACCCGCAAATACGAACCCCAAATCCAGCCGTTCCTCAAAAAATGTTCCCTCCTTACACACCCATGCCCTAAACCCTAAACCCAAAGCCCGAAACAAATAAAGCCCTCCTTACACGCCCATGCTTCTTCATCCCGAATGCCGGGCTCTACGACTCCCAGTCCAAGCCACTTCGGGTTGTGTGGAGCTCAACACGCAAACCCCAAACATCCTGAAACCAAACACCGAAACTCCTTGGAGCCCTCTAAACAAAAAACGTAAGCCCTAAACGCCCCAGAACACACTAAAAAAAACCCTAAGCCCTGAACAAAAGAAGCCCTAAACCCTTTCAGACAGGATAAAGAGCCCTCAACTCCAATCCTCTGCAAGGGCGCCGTCTACGCGCAGCGCTGCGCGCAGCCCTCCACGGTTCCGAACACGGCTCGGGAGGCACCTTCTGCAATGGAGGCTTCGCAAGATTTGTTTTCGGAGTCCCTATGCGTAATTACAAAATTAGACTGCGTAATTACCTCAAATCTTTTTTCTTATTCCCGAGGCCCATATATTATAGCTTTTTTCAAGGCTTTAGTTCTGTTCTCGTCAGGGTTTGGCCCTTGTATTTTGCATTTGAGGTCCGCTTTCTTCTGATATAGGGGCCTAAATAATTACCAATACTATGTTGGGGGGGTTCCTTATTATAAGCAAGGTATAATATACGCCCAAAGCCCTATTCTAATTATTAAGGCCCCTATGTCATAGACTACCATTGTAGATCCTTTAAAGGAACCCTGTTCTAATCATTAAGGCCCCTATACCAGTGTTTTTGCGGCTGTAAGGTGTGGTTGTGAGACGAACAATCACGAGCCACGGGCTGATCCAAGTTTGACCCGAAACCCGAAGCTGTCAGGGTTTAGGGTTTGTATGTATGTATGTATGTATGTATGTATGTATGTATGTATTGGTGTAAGTATTTTACATTACAATACGGAGTTGCAATATATCCTACATGTGGGTATCATAGGTCATAGGTGTGGTTACAGTTTGAGCGCTTAGCTTGTCGGTTCATGGCCACTTAGAAGCATGGTTGCAAGTCTGGCAAGTATGGTTGCATACCCCGAACTCTAAAGCTCACCCCTCCGAGCCCCAAGGCTTTGAGCCGTAAACCCTCAAACTTTGAACCCCGAGCCCTCAACCCTGAACCCATAAACCCTAAACCCATGAACCCTGAACCCATAAACCCTAAAGCCCTGGAGGTATGAAACTATGAACCCCCAACCCTAAACCCTATACCCTCAACCCTTAACCTTTTTAGGGTCCGTTTCCTGCCGACAAACCCCATAAACCCTAAACCCCTAAACCCTTAAATACCCTAAATACCCTAAACCCCTAAATACCCTAAACCCCTAAATACCCTAAACCCCTAAACCCCTAAATACCCTAAACCCCTAACCTACACGGCCAGGTCTCCGAGTGGGTCCCGAAAGTTTCTCGGAGCAACGGAATGCTCCATGCCCAGCTCCATCTGGGGTTTCGGACTTTAAGGTTTCAGGGTTTCGGGCTTTAGGGTTTAGGGCTTTGGGGTTTCGGGCTTTAGGGTTTCAGGGTTTCGGGCTTTAAGGTTTAGTGTTGAGGGTTCCAGGGTTTAGGGCTTAGGGTATTTTGGGGTTTTTGTTGTTTTTTTGGGTTTAGGCTTTAGTGTTCCAGGGTTTGGGGGGGGTGTTCGTGTTCCAGGGTGTAGGCGTTGGAGTTTAGGGTAATCAAATGCACTTCGGATGGATGAAACCCTCACACCCCGAAGCCCGCAACCGAATATAGGGGCCTTAATAATTACCTATACTATTTTGGGGTTCCTTATTATAAATATAGTATCATGGGCCCGAAAACCCTATATCCTATAAACCTTGAATAATCCCCGTAACGCCGTGATATCTTCAATGGTTTCCTGTTGAAACGAAAATGGGAGTTTCCGAAAATTAGGGATACCTTATTTTGGGGTCCCTATAACAAGGATCCTACTATTTAGGGTACTATATTAGGGTCCCCTATTTTCGGAAACTCCCAAATGAATTGGGTCTTGGGGAACTGCAATCCCAGACTTGTTGAAACCATGCCTAGGGCTCCTTATTTACCCCAGTAACCGACTATTTAGGTAACTGGAGCCCTAGGGATGACCAGATGTGGATCCCAATTTTTCGAATCGACTGCCAAAGACAAGCACAGCGTGACTGAAACGACTTTGCGATGTCTAACACTGTTCCTGTGGCTCCTTCTTATGATTATGGTAGACTGCAACATACTAAAGTACTAATCATCAAGGCGCCAATATTAAGCCCTTGGATGATCATCGCACTGGCCTTCTGGATGTGTCGTAGCGGAAACTGCTGAAGCTCTTATGGTGGGCTTAGCCTAGGAATCTTGTTGTTTTCTCTTGATGGGTCTGTGGTACCAAGGCATCAAACTTGCTAGAATCATACCGTATCATCTACGCATATTACACTAAGCCCTACCTGGACCCTAAAGAACCTACTTTTTTAGGGTTCCTTATCATGATTTCCTGATATAAATCCTTAAAAAGGTAGGTTCTTCAGGGTCCAGGTAGCCTTAATTCCAGGATGAAGCCCTGTCTTGCACTATCGATCGCAGCCCTTTTGGTCAAGGTTCAAGCCCGGGTCTCGTAGACTCCCATGGCTGCTGCAGTGGAGGAAGCCCTGAAAAAAGCTGCGCTGGCAGAGGCCGAGAACGCCGTCAAAGCACGAGAGGCCGCTGGGATGGGGTCAGGGTGATACGAGCTGTACAGCCCGTGAAATTCGGTTTTGGGTTTCGATTCAGTTCTAGTGACATCACCATCCTCATCATGGTCATCCTCATCGGATCCAACATGCTTGTCGAAATCATCAGCACTGAAAGTGAGGCCACCCTCGCCCATGTGGGCTATCCCAACTTTGGGAAGTCGGATCATGAAAAGCTGGAGCCAGACGATTGGAGGTCTCTTGGCCTGACATCTGATGCCTGTTGAAACTTCCTTCTGCCCAGGAACTAAGAGCCCTTGCAAGAGCCACAAGGTGACTTTGAGCAGACCGCACATCCCTAAAGCAAGAAGTCCTAAATTCTGAAGAGAATCTCTCATAGGGGTTAGGGTTTGAGGGTTTTCATGTTTTGGGGTTGAGGGTTTAGGGTAAACCCTAAGCCAAAAAGTCCTATAGATAGACCCTAAATTCCAAACCCAGGCACACGGATCGAAGAGATGACATAACTTCTGCAGAGCTGCAGCTTGCAAAGCGCTGTCATGGGGCGCATATTGAGACGCTTTCACAGGAGGTCGGAGAGTTTCTGTGTTCAAAGGCTTTGTAGGTTGTTTGATATAAGGGCTCGCGGTGTTCATGGGGTTTAGGATTTCGGAGTTCAGGGCTTAGGTTCGGATCTCTAAGGCTGCAAGATTCGGGGAATGCTGGATGAGGCCTCTGAATGTACTTCTTTCATTGCGGCTATGACAATGACCCTTTAAAGACAAAGAACCCTGAAAGGAGCCCTCAACAAGGCGCCATAGCTGTCGAACAGTCTCATAGGTTTTCTTGCCGCCGCGTTTCGCCACCGTGAATCAGTGAAGAATCTTTCACTGTCATGCGGAGACCCTCTACTGTATACGCAGACAGGACTCAGCCTAAAACCCTTAATGCTCTAAGGCCCTAAATCCTAAAGCCCTAAAGACTAAATCCCAAAACCGGAAAGACCCAAACCCAGAGCCTTACTTAAAGCCTTAAATACCCACTATTAAGGACCATAAGGGCTCCATGAAAGGGCCCTTTGGGGGGTCCTGGTAAATCCCTACCCTGAACCCTAAACCCTAAGCCCTAAACCCTAAGCCTTAGCCCTAAACCCTAAACCCTAAACCCTAAGCCTTAACTGAAGCCCTAAAGGTCACAGCCGTGGGATCGCATTATTTGCTCATCCACTACGATGTGCCCTACCTGAACGCAGAGACTTTCAGACTAACAGTCTGTGGCCTGGTGGAGAAGGAGTCCAGACATGGTTTATAGTGAACCCCAGAAAGTTGGAACATCGATTTAGGATGATTCATGCTGGGATCCCTTATACTTTACTTTAAGGGCATGAGGCTAATGATGTTCCAACTTTCTAGCTTCTACTGTATAGGGTTTATAGGGTTTATAGGCATTTTGGGTTTATAAGGTTTAGGGTTTAGGATTTATATAAGGACCCCCCCCCCCGCCCCGCCCCAAGGTTTTTTTTGCAGAGCTTATGGTCGTTGATAGTGGGTATTTCAGGTATAGTAGAGGGTGGTTGTTGGGGTCCAGGTAGGGTGTCGGTTTGGGGGTTCAGGGTTCAGGGTTGTGGGTTTGGTAAGTTTAGGGTATTTATAGGGTTTGGGAGCCCGAAGCACAAGTCAGCGGTGTAGGGTACGGTTCCGAGAATGAGAGGTTTCAGGAAATGGAACAGCTAGATCCACAGGTTGGGATCCTGATTACGAAGAACCCCCTGCCCTTGCTACTCTTGCGACTGGTTCCTGAACAAATTACAAAACTAATATTGGAAGGTTCAATTTATTCAATGCTAAGAGAGAAAGCTGTTTATCGGTTTGAAAAACAGCTGTAAGAAAGCTGCCCGAAAGGCGATCCCATGATGCAGCTAGTCCTTGTAAAGGCTGTGAAAAAGCTGCACAAAAGCTGAAAAACGCTGAAATAAAGCTACATATACAAAGGTGAGCGGCAGGACTTGGCTAGAATAGAGATTGGGTAGCGCATAGCCCTTGCAGCCCCAAAATGAGAATGGAGGGGGGAACGGAGTCTGGTGTGGCCTTCGTGGCTTCTCCCTGGGGAAAAGCTAAATAAAAGCTGAAAAAAAGCTAAATAAAAGCTGAACAAAAGCTAAATAGCAGCTGGAAGCAAGCTAAACAGCTGCAAGCTGAAACAAATCTCCAGTCTCCCACAGTTCTGTGTGGCTTTGCTTAGTATTCTTTTCGGCTTTGCTTAGCTTTAGCAGGAAGCCACAAGGGGCACCGTGCCCGGCTCCCACACGGGACTCCGCCCCTCCATCCTCAATCTGGGGTTGCAAAGGCTATGAGCTATGAAAAAGCTGCCCGTGTTTAACTCTGGCTGAGTTCTGCCGCTCAGCCTTTGTATATGTAGCTTTGTTTCAGCTTTTTTTCAGCTTTTGTTCAGCTTTTCTGTCGACGCAGGATCAGCTATTTTCCGCCTTTGTTTCAGCTTTGATTTAGCTGCTAATTTCCTTTTTTTCAATTGCTGTTCTCTGGTCACTGTTAGGTAATGAACCTTCCAAAACTAATAGGATCCATAGTAAAGATTAGGTCCTTATTAAGGTAACTTATATTCTAGTTTCTTAACAAGAACCCACCAGAAGCTCCCATATGATCCGGGGCTGTTTGGGGTTCCCAGCTGTCGCTGGCAGGAGCTGTCCTTGTCTTTGCCGGAAATTCGAAGCCGGCCGAGCACCACTCAGGCAGTTGGTGACCGAAACACAGGGGAGTTTCCGAAAATAGGGGAACTCTAATGATCCCTAATGTAGCACCCTACATAGTAGGATCCTTACTGTAAGGACCGCCTAATTTTCGGAAACTCCCACATGGGGGCTTCAGCAATGAGCTTGTAATCAGGCTGAGTTTGTTTGGGTCCTGCATTACGGGTTGTCGAATTCTGCAAACACCATACGGCAGACAGTCATGGCTTTTCAAGACATCTGAACTCCAAGCGGGAAAAATCGAAACGCGAAGCCCCCACACACACAGACACAGAGACAGACACAGAGACAGACACGGAGACAGACACGGAGACACACAGACACACAGACACACAGACACACAGTCACACAGACACACAGATACACAGGCACACAGACACACAGATGCACAGACACAGAGATACACAGACGCAGACACACACAGACACCCCAAACTGTGTATACCCGAACCCGGTTGAGCCCCAACAGCCACGACCTTGAACCACGGAAGCCTGGGAAAAAAAACATACATGTCGGTTCTACTGAGAACCCACACGGGACTGTGTTGTTTAGCGCTTGGGGCTGATGAAGCCCAGAGCATTGCAGCCGCGAGCAGCCATTCCTGTGTGTTATTTTTGAGAAGCCCCAGGGATCACATTTTCTAAATGGGAATTTCCGACAATTAGGGGTAACTTATTTTGGGGTCCTTATAATAAGGATCCTACTATTTAGGGTGCTATATTTGGGTCCCCTGTTTTCGGAAACTCCCAAATAGTAGGTTACTAACCATCTATTGTATACCCCAGTAACCTCCTACAAAAAATTGATTCTGCAGGGCACAGCTGTGGCAGTGGCAGTCATCGGTGGTAGCAGTAGCGGTACCCTAAACCCTTTTGAACACCAAACCCCTCAACCCCCAATCCTCTGAACCCTAAACCTTTGACTTATTGGCTGTAAACTCAACTTTTCAACTTTTGGGGTTCTTATTAGGTAGTCGATTCTGAAAGTTTCAACTTTTGTTTCCTTGGGTTTTGGGGCCAGTGAGTTGGACACCAAACTCCTGAACCCGTAATCCCCTGAACCCTAAGCTTAAACCCGAAACCCCCGCAGGCAGTGCTGATGGCCTGTGCAGGCAGGGCCTTATTCGCATCGGGAGCTGCCTACTCCGCTTAAGGGTTTAAGTACCCAATAATTTGAATAATTAGGTACTCGGGTTTAGGATAGTAGTTATTTAGGTTACTATTTTGGAGAGTATATGATAATCAGGTAGTTACTTAGACCCTTAGGGTTAGAAGATCTTACACCGGAAAGCATCGCACTGCAGAATGTCGAAGCTGGTTTAAATCCTAGATGCTCGACCCTTCGATGGCAGCAAGAAACCCTAAAGCCTAAACAGTTTGGCTCCGACTCACCAATATCAAGTTCCATCAGCCGAAACTTCACATTGCAGTCCCTTTCAGCTTTATGCACAGGGCGTTTGACGTCCTACAGGTCTTCCAGTATATTCCCTTAAATCAAGACACGTACCTTCAAGCATGGTAGGATCCCCATAATGTGATTTGAGGAGTAGTCCTTATAGCTAGGGTATATATTGGAAGAGCCCCGCTACTTGAACCTACCTTGCTGCACTACTCGATCTCATGAGGCTGGATAAGAGCCTAGAGTTTGGGGGTTGGGGTTCAGAGGTTAGGGTTCAGAGTATTGGCTTCAGAGTAGAGGGTTTGTAGAGTTCAGAGTTTGCGTTTAAGGTTAGGGTGTAGGTTTTAGAGTTGAGGGTTTATGGAAGTTGGGTTAGGGTTTTGGGGTTTTGCGTTTTGCGATGTTCGGGGTCTTTTGCGCGATGCTGGAGTTCGTTGAAGAGGTGCGCTGGGAGGCTTTGCAGGGATCTACTTCCAAGAACCCCCGCTACAGTCGCTAGATTATGGTTGTGCTGCGGTTGATGGATATGCTGTAGTACATACCCTCCCCTCCCTAAATTCCCTATATTACGGTTATAGTATGTTAAACTAGAATCTAATAATTCAGGCCTCGATTTTACTCTGTCCTTCTGGATACAGTCGAGTACTTCGGCTGATGATATAAATCCTGCATTACCCATAATAAGGAATACACCATAATTCCAATAGTCTAGAGTCATTAAGGTAGTGCAGGATTTATATCATCAACCGTGGTCCTTAAACCTGCCAGCCATGAGGCTGGTCTCCAAAAATAATTGAACAGCAGAGCCCTAGGGTTCCGAGTTTAGGGTTCAAGGTTTAGGGTTTAGGGGTTTAGGGTTAAGGGTTTAGGGATGTTTAGGGGTTTAGGGGTTTTGGGTTCAGGGTTGGGGTTTGGGTCTTTGAGTTAGATGAATTTTACGGGCCTGGGCCCTTCAAACTACTACGCCCTGAACCCTACCCTAAACCCTAAACCCTACCTTAACCCCCAACAACCTACCTTTTTAGGGCTCCATACTATGATTTCCTTACATATGTCCTTAAAAAGGTAGGATGTTCAGGGTTAAGGGGAGCCCCACAACCCTACGCAACCCTAAACCCTGAACCTCTAAAAACGAGACCCTAAACCCCACACCCTCAAACCCTAAACTCCCTACCTTGCAGGCACCGGGCGCATGTCACAGAAGCACCGATTCTGGACCCACGTGCCCTGGGGTGTAGACTCCTTCGGCTGTGCAGAGTGGACAGGCCCTGTGGCGGTGGGGGGGCCTTGAACATTAAGAATAGGCTTCCTTTAAGGCTTCCCTTGAAGGCGCCTATAAGGGTCATTATACGGGTATTTTAATGGTTTATAATCTGTGCAGACAGCTACTACTTCGAGGGCTTCAGGCGGGAATCAAGTTGCGGCATCGTGTTTTGCAGCGCTTTCGTTGCCAGCTTAATTTCCCTTAGGCTCCTGTCTGTAGAAGTGCCTTTGCTTAAGCTTTTTTTGGCGGCTGTTGAATTAGCCAGTTTTTTGTTTACCTCTTTTGGGGTGCTTTTCCTGTTCAGGGTCTCCGTCGAAATCCTTCACGAATGCCCCGTATGCGAGTCGGAGTACGGGAGTAATTACCTTATTCCAACGGCTATGGTCCCTATCTTGGACCCTCCGTCTCCCCAGCTGGAGTGTTCACTGAGTAGAGAGCAAACCCCTCTGTGAAGTACCGGGTTATTTCGCACTCGTGCTGTAAGGGTATACCGGTATTTTTGGGTAAAAGCACAAGGGTGGTGTAGTTCTAGGCTCTTATTAGGCGTGCTCCTCTGCTTTCGTCTCCAATGCGCAGGTTGCAGTCTAGCTGATCTGCTCAAGGAAGCGGGCCTGAAGCCCGGAGCAAAGCAGGTGGGCAGGTTTAGGGTTAAGAGGATCCGGGTTTGGGGTTAAGAGGCGTTTGGTGTTTAGAGTTGGGGTGTAGGATTTAGGTTATAGTGTGTGAAAGCAGGGTTAGGAAAACCTCGAACCTGGACGCACAGGACATGCGAGCAGTCAGATGTCCTTCTTGCTCATGCATTTCAGGGTTTGGGGTGGGGGATGGTTGCAGGGCACCCCATTTCTGGGGGTTTTCAGGTTGACGAGATCCTGGTTTCAGCTAGACAGCACACAGAGTGTTTGTCCGGGGCCCGCGCGGACAGCCAGGTCATCTTCACCGGTGCAGACAAGGGTGTCGAGGGCGGCAAGGTGCAGCAAGAGCTTAAGCCAAAGCTTGAACCTCAAGTTTCAAACGAACCTCAAGTTTCAAACGAACCTCAAGTTTCAAACCCCACATCACACAACGCACAAGCCTGAAGCCTATATGTATGAGCCTTAAATACACCGTAAACCTTCGGGGGCTCGGGATGAATTTTGGGGTTGGGCCTCTAGCATCAAAGATTACCCTAAGGATCCAAGTACCTAATAATCATATACTCTCCTAAATACTGAGCTAAACTACTATCCTAAACCCGAGTACCCAATTATTGGGTCCTTTGGACCCTTAGGGCTATGGCTTAGGCTGGACCCTCGACTCCCAACCTCATACCTTCACCTCTAAAGCCAAGTCTAAACTCCGTAGTTTCGGGGTCTGTCTGGGAGTTTCCGAAACTAGGGGACCCTACCATAGTACCCTAAATAGTAGGATCCTTATATTAAGGACCCCCAAAAAAGGTACCCCCAATTTTCGGAAACTCCCGTATTCTCCCGAAGATTTAATCTCCTGGCTGCCCTACACCTCCGACCCGAACGCGGAAGGTGCAGCATTTCCAACGCTCTCTCTCTGTAGATGATGCCCTGCTGGGCCATGTTATGCTGGTCTATCGTATCTCGGCTTCGGGTCTCTAGCAGGCTTTATGTAGGTTTTGGGGTTTAGCGTTTAGAGTTTCGGGCTTCGGTTCCCGCTGTGCTGGTCCGCTGCGCGATTCTAAGTGTTGTTGTGAGGGTGAGGCGGGTGGAGGGGTTCAGAGTTTGGGATGTGTGTTTAGGGCCTAGGGCTTAGGGTTACTTAAGATTCATAAGTTTGGCGTCGAGGCCTGAAGGTTTAGCTGCAATGACCAGAGTAATAGCAGCAATAGCGGTACGCATTCGGACTAGTAGTACTACTTCTTTGTGACGTTTCACAACCTTAAGGACGAAATGAACCCTAAAAGGGTTTAAGGTTCATATACCATATAGGGATTCATAGTATATGGGTATAGGGCCCCTACTTTTAAGGGTCATTTCGTCCTTCAGGAATGTGTCTCGCCGACTTGGTGGATTCCCCACATTCAAGCCTCCGTTGCTTCCACCTCTCCCTTCAACGGCCATAGATTCCGGCAGATTTCCCTTCAGGACCCACCAAGCTCCAACTGCGGCCAAATCCTCTAAGTTAGAAACCTCTGACACCCTTTGAGAAACCCGAAACCCAGTAGCCCCAAGTCTGATAAACCCAAAACTGGTAACCTGAAGACAGTAACCTGAAGACACCCCAGTTAGGGTTCAGGGTTAAGCGATATAGTCAACAGGAAGACATTCCAAATCCGATGCCCTAACTACATGGCAGAAAAAACCATCCCTAAACCCTACACCCTAAGTGCCAAGTAAACCCTACATCCTAACCCCCAAACCCTAAGCCCTAAGTCTCAAGTAAGCCTTACATCCTAAAGGCATGAACGGTGAAGACCTGAAGCCTGCGCATGGGGCGCCCTTGCGCATAATTGCTACTTGGGCTGTCGGTTCAGTCTCCGTCTTGAGGGTTTAGGGTTTAAGGTATAGGGTTTGCTTGGGATTTATTAGGGTTTAGGGTCTAGAGAGTGCGTAGGGCTTAGTTAAAGAGTTTGGGGTTTAGGGTTCTAGTTTTAGGGTTCACGGTTCATTTAGAGTTGGGCTCGTGGGGTGTATTTTTATAAATATTCGGGCAGTATTCGCGGCTGCGAGGGCATCTGTCTAGTCAAGCAGACCCCTATATTAGGCTTTGCAAGACTTGAAGTTGTGAGCTGGACGTTTAGAGTTGGTTGATTTAGAGGTAAACCCTAAACCCCTAAGCCCCTAAACCCGTAAACCCAAAAGCCAACATCCGCATGGTTTCGTTTGCTTGAAGCTTCAGGATTTTTTCGTGTAGGGCTAATCTTGCGGAGCTTTGTGGATGAACGCTTCGGCCTTAAGATATTGAAGATTTGAGCTACGCTGGCAGGAATTTTGGTATAGCTGATATGCAGGAATTACGGTTACAAGTTCCGCCGATACGTAGTTAGATCTTAGTGGTGAGGGTTTAGGACTTCCACATTTCATCAGCCTGTCGCTAGACATAGCGATCGGAAACATGGCACGAAGATTCGCTCGACGAGACACTGGACCGAGTGGGTCCCCTCTTCAATCCCGAATCCCCAGTTCCAAACTCTTAACTGCTCAGTATCTGGGAAGGACAAAAGGAGCCAGACAGTGGCGCGAGACTATGGGGCCTCACGTCACGTCAGTCGCAGTGCCAAAAAGCACCCCGAAGAGTAAGCTCTGACAGGCGAGCCCGCAAAACTCGAACTCAAGCTGAAGCCGGGAATTTTGAAGCCTAACGGGAGTTTCCGAAAATAGGGTTGGGGGATCCTACTATTGGGTACTATATTAGGGTCCCCTATTTTCGGAAGCTCCCTAATCAATCCCTGCAGTGCCCGACCTTCGGCCCTAAAACCCGGAAGCCCCACAAGCCCGAATCCCCCGAACCCTGAAAAAGCTCCACAGAACCCCCAAACCTGTACACCCCCCAACAAAACCCTATAGCACCCCACTATAAACTCTAACAAAACCTTAGCCGCTTAGCCTTTCCCTATTTACCCACAGGGTCCATGCACATTACCATCATGTCATGGAATTAGGTCCCAAGAGACCATCCGTAACATGGTAATATATATATATACATATAATATAATATAAATAAATAAATATAAATAAATAAATAAATATATGTATATATGGACCCTCTTGGTTAGAATGCCCCATACAACTCTCAAGCGGGAGAGCCCAGGTTCCGGGCTGGTATGGTATGGCCTCGGTGAAATGGCTGCGCCTTGGGACTACATGAGAATCGGTTTCAGGGTGTAGCATAATGTAGACCCCTGCTTAGTAACCCCCTAAACCCGAAACCCTAAACCTTAAAAGGGAATCGTTACATCAAGGCCCTGAAGGAAAGGGGGTTGTTTTATGAGGGCACTCCGGGTCTGAGTAGCTGCCATGTATATTGGGTTTTGGGTTTAGCGTTTAGGGTTTAGGGTATCCCGTTAGCTGTATAATCCTCGCACATCTTTGACGGCCTTCGTAGTTGGATTTTGTAGGAAGCGAGCTACTATAGGAGCCTAAATGATTACCTGTACTATTTTGGGGGCTCCTTATGGGAGGGTGGTTCAAGGGGGGAGGGTACAAGGAATCCTGAGGGGACTCTAAGGGAACCTTAGGGAGTACTGGGGACTAGGCTATTTACCCCCCCGAGACCCCCCTTCCTTAAGGATACAGTAAAAGCCCCAAAGTTGGAATCCCAGCACTATTTAGCCTTTATCAGGTTTCCAACTTTATTATGGGGTTTACTGTAAGGCCCCTACATTATAGAACTCTATTATAGATCCCTTATTATAGACCCCTTTAAAGGAGCCCTTTACACGAACCCTATTCTCTTTACTGTACTACAACATGCATCCTACTGTACCCCTAAACCCCAAGCCCTAAACCCTAATTAGGGTTAGAAGGATCCGTATAGAACCCTCAAAGAATCCTTTTCAAGGAGCCCTATAGACCCTTGAAAGGAACCCTAAGTCCTGAACGCCCTAAAAGGGTAAGCCAGGGGGCNCCCCCCCCCCCCCCAACATGCATCCAAGGACGAGTATTGAAGTCACAGAGGGCGGATGGTGGGGACACCAGATGGAGGTGGCTTCCTTTGCGATCCACCGGTTTAGGGTTTAGGGTCCGGTAGTACTTCAGAGTATATACTAGTATTATATATATATATATGTATGTATGTGTATATATATATATACATATCTATACATGTTTATGTATGTATAAATATGTATGTATATATTTATATATATATATATCATACTCAAGACCATGCCATAGTGTGCTTTGCTTTACACCGTGCGAGACTCATGGGTGTTTGAGAGTACGGCTAGAATACTCGTACCCTGTTGCTGCCGGAGTGCAGGTACAAATAACCCCAGCTGCCCATGATCCTTCAATCAGCTCTAAATCCTTTCAGCAGACGAGACGGGCCTGATAGAACCCTGATAGAGGCTCCGATTCGTAAACGACATACAACATCCTATGTTCCTCCAAGTGCGCAGAAGGGTTCAACCTTCTAAATGCTGTTCTTCATTCAGCATTCCATGTACAAGAGGGCCACAAAGAAGCCAGAACTGAGGAAAGTTCACATTGAACCTCATACCAGTACAACCCTCACAGGCACAGGCACACAGCCCAAAGCATACTATCGTATCCGGGGCTGACTTCCGTTTTGGCATTTCGCTGAAATCAACTGAGGGTGCTTGGAGGCTCAGGGGACTAAGCAACTAGGTGCTATGAAGAGTTTCAAAGCGGGCAACCCCTGAGTCCCATGATCCTTCAAGTAGAGGCCTGCAGGGTTAGGCTTTAGGATGTACCTCAACCCCGAATATCCTACCTGTTTAAGGACTTATACAAAGAAATCATATGAAGGAACCGCAAGAAGGTATTTTTCTGAGGGTTCAGGTAAGCTTTGAGCCTTCTTTCCTCAAACTGAGGCACCTGACCTGAAGGGAAGGGCCTGTGGGCTAGTTCTCCTCAACTCCAACATACAGTCTTCAATGGCAAGTTAGGGTGCTATAGTATAGGGGCCTTAATAATTAGAATAGGGTTCTGATTCTGGGGCCCATAATATCATAGTTATCAGAAGGAACCCCCGGAAAATAGTAGAGGCAATTATTTAGGCCCCTATATTAATGCCCTCGAGCCCTACACCCAAACACCCTGAACCCTGAACTCCAAACAACCAGGCCTATTACTTCATAAGTATAGTATAATGGGCCCCAAAACCCTATTCTAATTACTAAGGCCCCTACATTAGAAAGCCAGGCCTATTCCTTCCGGCGTGCGGCCGATGATCCAGGCCGCGTGCCCCTCACGCAGCTGCCGGTGCGTGCGCTGATGGCCCCACCAGGCCGCCCCGAGAAATATCGGGTTGAGGGTTCCTTCAAAAGGGATCCATACGGGTTCCTTTAAAGGGATCTATAAGGGTTCTATAAGTGGTTTAGGGTTTAGGCTTTCGGGTTTGGGTTTAGGGATCTAGAGATAGGGGTTTAGGACATTTGCTTCAGCACTTCAGGATTCAGGTAATGCAGAAGCCTAAATCATACCAACATTATTCCTTTTAGGGTTCTTCATTATATGTATAGTATTAAGGAGCCGAAAAACTTATTCTAATTCTAAACCCTAAACCCCTAAACCCCTAAACCCCTAAACCCCTAAACCCCTAAACCCTAAACCCTTAACGTCCCTAGAGTAAGATTCCGCCCAAAGCCTTACTCTAATTATGAACATCCCCAAACCTTAAACTCTACACCATCCAGTCAGTTTTCCGCACCCTTATAGAACCCTTATAGATCCCTTTAAAGGAACCCTTATCGGTTTAGGGTTTAGGGTTTAGGGTTCCCTTTAAGGGAGCCTTAAACCCTTATCGGTTTAGGGTTTAGGGTTTAGGGTTTGGGGTTTAGGGTTCCCTTTAAGGGAACCTTAAACCTCTGAGCCCGAAGCCCTGACTGGAGGCTTTCCTGACTTCTTCTCGCGAGCACGGGTGGTGGCTCCCGGCACGCATCGGGTCGTCGGGAAGGCCCACCTCGGGATCCCAAATCCTACGGTTTTAAGGGCTCTACCCTCTATTAGGGCTTGGGGTAGGGTTTAGGGGTTTACTAGGCGTTTGTTAGGGTTTAGGGGTTAGGGGTGTATTAGGGTTTGGGGTTAAGGGGTTTGGGGTTTAGGCTTTTTAGCGTTTCGGTTTGTGTTTTAGGCTGGGGAAGTTGCGGACTTGGGGTTTAGAGGGCAACCTGAAGGGTAAAAGAGTTGCCGGGACGAAGTAGTAATGCCTGACTCCCAAGGGCTAGAAAAAACCTTAGATCCTATAGACGTTAGCGTCCCAAACCCTCAAACTCTAAAGGCCCTCCGCCTCAACAGCCATCCATTGCCCTACAGCCATCCATCGCCCTTCCAGAACTTAAGAACACTCAGAGGGGCCCTGAAAGACGCCTTTTCAGGAGCTTCCCAGGTGTCTTGAAAGGACCCCTTATATGGGTGGTTGTCAAAATTATGGTCCTTTTTTGGGTCCTTAATATAATACGGCACCTATTATTTAGGGTACCCAAAAAGGGACCATAATTTTGACAACTACCCATATAAAGGAGCCCTCAAATTAGCCCTTAGAGGAGCACAGCCCTCAGAGGAACCCTTGAAGCAATCCGGGGAGGAATCCCTTGAGGAGCCCATAAAGGAGCCTGTGAAAGAGCTCTTGAAGGAATCCCTACACTGAATCATGATAGAAGGCTTTCGGAGTCCAATCATAGAAATCAGAAGCCCCTTAAAGGAACGGACCCCTAAACCCAAAACCCCTAAACCCCTAGACCCTAAACCCTAAACCCTAAGCCCTAAACCCCAAACCCCTAAAACCCTAAACCCCTAAACCCTCCCCTTAAAGGCATTCCCCCAATTCCTGTACAAGCTTCCCAGGCCTGGGCTGGTGCAGTCGAAATCGACCGTGTGGAGTTCCCTACTGGTGCAGAAAGGGAGAGGTTACTGTTGATTTCCGGAATTCTTTGGTTCCTGCTGCTCCAGAGAAGTGATATAAGGAAATGATAAGAGTTGGGTGTTGTACGGCTTATAAGGGTGCTATGAAATACGGCTGATGGACAAAATCCTGCATTACCCATTATAAGGAATATACCATAATTCCCATAGTTTAGGGTCCTTAGGGTCATGCAGGATTTTGTCCATCAACGGTTAGGACTGGGTTTATAGGGCTTACAGGGTTTATATAGGGCTTATAGGGCTTATAGGGCTTATAGGGTTTATAGGGTTTATAGGGTTTATAGAGTTTATAGGGCTTATAGGGCTTATAGGATTTATAGGGTTTGGTGCTTGGGTTTTAGGGCTTTAGGGATGGAGGGTTTCAGTACTAGGGCTTGGGGTTTAGGGTCTAGGTTTTAGGGTTTAGTGGATGAGGGGAGGCAGTTTTTGAGGCTAATATAAGGCTATAAGAGATTATATAGGGACTACTTTTCGGCTCCATTGTAGTTCCTTTTTCTGGTTTATTTCTAGGATCGTATAAGGTAATCCCAAAAAGGAACTACAATGGAGCCTCAATCCTAAACCCCCAAACCCTAGAAAGGGGCCCCCATCTGAGCCCTGAGCTTGGGACCCATTAAGCGCCAGTAAGGTTCTCCGCTGACCATGGGAAGACGTGGGCCAGAGCCACTTTGGAGAGGACAGGTTACTTTGGGTGTAGGGGTTAGGGCTTAATTAAGGTGTAGTGCTTAGGGCTGTTGGTTTTGGGTGTTATACTCTAATATACTGCCATATACTACTATATACTATAATATACTGTAATATGCGATAATATACTACAATGTACTGTGCTACAATATACTAGGGCTGCGGGCTGTCTTGGATGCAAAATTGAAGGTTTGGCGTGTTGGGCTCGGCGAGGTCGGGTGCTGGTTGCTGTGGTCGTCTGCGGCATCTCAACTTCTACTGTTGATGATAAAAATCCTGCATTACCTTAATGACCCTAGACCATGGGAGTTGTGGTATATTCCCTATTATGGGTAATGCAGGATTTATATCATCAACCGGAAATCTGTGGAATTTTCGAGGCACCAGCCGGAAAGCCTGGTCAAGTTGTGTGGTGGTGCGATAAAGGGGCCCGAGTGTTTTAGGTGTTGAACTACACGGGGATACTGTTGCCAACTTTCAGGCACTTTTTGTTGGGTGTTTATGGTTGCTGGGGTAAAGGATGTTGGGTGTTACTCAGTTGTGTCCTTCCCCACAACTATGGCTCTAAAATCTAGTCGGCTTTGGTTAGTTTCTCCGTTTTGGCGTCCATACGTAGGCCTGACGTTGATAGCGAGTTGCGATGTAGGTCGAAGCACTCAGGTTCACGACACCTCAGACTGCAACCCCTGTTCTTGTAGACTTGAGCTAGAGCCGGCGAGTCAGGGACCGGCGCAAGAAACAGCGGGCTGCCTGGAGTTCTTATGGGCTTGTCGATTAATACAGGTGGCTTTCTGTGTGGGTGGTTTTTTCGTTTTGGGGGGGAGGGGGTGCAAGCGGTGTTTCTTTTCCTGGCGCCCAAAGGGTCCAAGTACCGGTATAGAAGCTACTTACTAGGCATGAGGACCCCAAAAGTATATATGATCCCGGTTCTCCCCCCCNCCACTCCCGCCTACCCCCCTGCCTCCCTCCCCTCCTCCGTCTACCCGCGTGCCCTTTTAAAGCTCCCTGTGACTGTGCGCTCCAAACCAAAACCTCAACTCCAAACACACCCGATCCTGTTGACAGTGTACACTTTCCACCCACCACTCGGACATGAGGGTTGAATAACGCAACAATGACGAGGATCGCGTTCCTGCAGGATCAGGACACTTCCTGGTGAGCAACCCGAACCACAGCGCACCACAGGGGGGGAGGGGAGGCCGCCCAAGTAGACCCAAAGCCCGAACCACGGATGATGATGATGATGAGGATGATTATACCAATCATGACGGTGATGAAAATGATTATGCCAAACACTCCAAGGGGGAGCCAAACCGCGAATCGCATCAGACTTCTCATCCCAAACACACCCGATCCTTGAACTCCCGGACTACGCCACGCCGCAACCCAAGCACACCCAAACCCGAACCAGAGCACACCACAGGGGCAGGGGGGGCACCCCGAACACACCGAAATCGCGAACCACTGTACACCACAGGGCAAGTCAGGAGATGATGATGACAATGATGATGATGATGATGCCAAGCACCCCAAGGGCACCACAGGGGCGAAGGCGGCCGAATCGGTATCATATACGATAAATTATATATACTGATATATAAACAAGGTATGTAGAAATATTTATATGATGACATATGATGTATACATACCGTGCATGCATACATACGCATACATACATACATACATATGGTGGAAGCCGGAAAGTTGGAATGTGTCCAAAGGAGCAAACTGGCCCCAAGCCACAAGTTCCAACTTTGATCTCGGAGACTACAGTTGGAACATGGTCAGAATCCCGCCAAAGGGAAAGTTGGAACCAGTATTGCAGAGAGAGAGGAACTGCAATTACTACGACCGCTCCAGTATTGCAGAGAAAGAGAAACTACAATTGCTACGACCGCGCCAGTATTGCAAACAGCAACAAACTGCAGCAATCACCCCGGCATGGCAGAGGGGGAAATTGCAATTAACTACTACGACCGCTCCAGTATTGCAGAGAGATACGTGTACGGGGACCCCACGACCAGTCAGTGGTATGACCCCATGGATCGTCGAAGGACCTGAATCGCACACTCGAGCACGGACGCCTCCCCATGCTTCTGTATATAGATCATGCCCCCGGGCTGTAGCGCCATGGGCGCTGACAGCGGACAAAGTTGTGCTGACATGATCCTGACCCAGTGATTCACGGTGCTTGTGCTCACGTCCGAGAAGCCTCATCAGTCAGCCGCAGGCAAGTCTGACGATCGTTCACCAGGAGCTGCCACAATGGCTGCGGTTGTAGGGGGTTCACATNCATTACAGCCTCGGGCGTTGGCGCGGACGTCTGTGGGCAGCCTGCAGATGTGGCTTGAGGCAAAGAAGGGCAGCTTGGCAGCGAGAGCGGCCGGCGAAGAGAGCGCTGACTCCGTGCGACAGGTCCGCAGCTGACTGGTCCAAGGCATGTGGCTTTTTTGAAGCTAACCCGGAGGCGACCGTGGTGCTCACAACTCAAGCTCATGCAGCTCGAAAGCAATCTGCGACATCGACGGTTGTTTCTTTCGTAATTATTTCATTTGCCTCTGTCACATGTCATGTATCACATGTATGTATGTATGTGTGTATGTATGTATGTAGGCATGTTGTAAGTACATACATTCTGATGGAAGTAAGTAAGTAAGTATGTATGTATATATGTATGTACAGTGGACGCCAAAAAGTTGGAACATACGCACCCTGACATTCAGCGCTCCATGAGCGAGCGCGTGCAAGTTCCAATTCTGGCATTATGTTCCAAAGTTGGAACATTCTGACTGGACCGGCCGGAAAACTCAGTGTGGATGTCATCAAGGTTGGGCCATGGATGATATGGACATCATTATGCTTGCGGGTGGGGGGGCACCCTGTGGGGGGTAAACAACCTAACCTAGCACTAACCTAAACCCTAAGCCCAGCTTCCCCTGATTAGGGGATTTAAAAAAAATATGAAACTAAACGCTGGGCCCTAAACCCTACGTGCCCGCTGTCTCCTGTTGTGGAGTGCCAGGCACCCTAAACCCTAAGCCCGGTTTCCCCTAAAATTTGGGGACCTAGGCTGTATGTGTCCNAGGCACCCTAAACCCTAAGCCCGGTTTCCCCTAAAATTTGGGGACCTAGGCTGTATGTGTCCTAAACCACCCTGAAAAAACCCTGAAACGAAACCACCCCCACACGCAAACCGCAACCCTATGAACCCGGGGGGGCGGGGGGCGGGTTGGGAGGGAGGGTTTGAGCCAACACAAACACACCTATATACAGAAGCATGGAGAGGCGTCAGTGCTCGAGTGTGCGATTCAGGTCCTTCGACGATCCATGGGGTCATACCACTGACTAGCGATATGGTCGTGAGGTCCCCGTACACGTATCTCTCTGCAATACTGGAGCGGNATACCACTGACTAGCGATATGGTCGTGAGGTCCCCGTACACGTATCTCTCTGCAATACTGGAGCGGTCGTAGTAGTTAATTGCAATTTCCCCCTCTGCCATGCTGGGGTGATTGCTGCAGTTTCTTGCTGTTTGCAAGACTGGCGCGGTCGTAGCAATTGTAGTTTCTCTTTCTCTGCAATACTGGAGCGGTCGTAGTAATTGCAGTTCCTNCATGCTGGGGTGATTGCTGCAGTTTCTTGCTGTTTGCAAGACTGGCGCGGTCGTAGCAATTGTAGTTTCTCTTTCTCTGCAATACTGGAGCGGTCGTAGTAATTGCAGTTCCTCTCTCTTTGCAATACTGGTTCCAACTTTCCCTTTGGCGGGTTTCTGACCATGTTCCAACTTTAGCCTCCGAGATCAAAGTTGGAACTTGTGGCTGGGGGCCAATTTGCTCCTGTGGACACATTCCAACTTTCCGGCTTCCACCATATGTATGTATGTATGTATGTATGTGTATGTATGCATGCACAGTATGTATACATCATATGTCATCATATAAATATTTCTACATACTTGTTTATATATCATTATATATAATTCATCGCATATGATACCGATTCGGCCGCCTTCCCCCCTGTGGTGCCCTTGGGGTGCTTGGCATCATCATCATCATCATAATCATCATCATCATTGTCATCATCATCTCCTGACTTGCCCTGTGGTGTACAGTGGTTCGGGATTTCGGTGTGCTCGGGGTGCCGCCCCTGCCCCTGTGGTGTGCTCTGGTTCGGGTTTGGGTGTGCTTGGGTTGCGGCGTGGCGTAGTCCGGGAGTTCTGGTTGCAATGTGTACGCTGTCACAAGGATCGGGTGTGTTTGGGATGAGAAGTCTGATGCGATTCGCGGTGTGGCTCCCCCTTGGAGTGTTTGGCATAATCATGTTCATCACCGTCATGATTGGTATACTCATCCTCCTCATCATCATCATCATCCTCCGTGGTTCGAGCTTTGGGTCTACTTGGGCGGCCTCCCCTCCCCCCCTTGTGGTGTGCTGTGGTTCGGGTTGCTCACCAGGAAGTGTCCTGATCCTGCAAGGACGCGATCCTCGTCATAGTTGCGTTATTCAACCCTCATGTCCGAGTGGTGGGTGGAAAGTGTACACTGTCAACAGGATCGGGTGTGTTTGGGAAGAAATCCTCGTGACAGGGGTGATAGTTGAGGTTTTGGTTTGGAGACGCCCGCACAGTCACAGGGATTTGCTCCGTCCAGGGACTTTGGAAAGGGCACGCGGGGGCACGGAGGAGGGGAGGGAGGCAGGGGGGTAGGCGGGAGCGG
>BGNK01002132.1:0-13988 GCA_003297005.1 Symbiodinium sp. clade A Y106 | reverse complement strand
CCTCCAACCACCTGCCTCCAACCACCTGCCTCTGGAGGCAGGTAGGTGGCTGGAGGCAGATGGCTGGAGGCAGGTGGCTGGAGGGAGGTGGCTAGAGGCAGCTGTCTGAGTGGTGGCTGGGGGGGGGGTGGTGTGGCTGGGGGGGGGGTGTTGCGATATTCTGCGGTACGGACCGGTCCGATCGGTTCGGTACGTGGCCACAGAATCAGCGATACAAACGGTTCGGTTAGCGATGCACCGCGGTATGCGATAAAAGTATTGTTGAAGCAGCCATGTTAATGTCCCCGCAACACCGATGTCGTGCACATCTTTTTGCCCGAAATGAAACACCGCAGCGCCAACCCCTCGCACCCTCCGCATTCATGCTGAGGCATCTTTCCTGCTGTGCCTGGGGCCGAGTATGTTCCTATTCAGTGATTCCAGCCGCCTTTTTCTTGGCCTGCAGCCCTGTTGTCAGGCTAGGTGCGGAGCATCCTGGGTTTAAGATGCTAGGAGCTGCCAGTAACCCTACACCACAGAGGAAGAGTCTCTAAACCGAACACCGCTACACCCGCAAAACTTAAATCCCCAAAAGCCGCAAAAGCCCTGAAATACCGTAAAGGGTTGCGGGTTTAGGTTACCCAAAGCCCCAACCTCAACGAACCGGCCTCCTCAGCCTCCTTTCGGTGTGGCCCAGGTCCATGGCAAACCACAGCTGCCTCCCGAACGCCTTGGTGCTGAAATGCGGAGAGGCTGCCTTCTAGTCGTTGAGGGTTTGGGATTAGGGGTTTGGACACGGACATTGGAATTAGTATGTAAGCAGGTTGTGTGGCCGACATGTGTCAGGGCCATCACTACCCTCTCGCTGACTAAAAACGAGCATTGCCAGATTTAGAAGCCAACCTTCTAATTCGCGGTGCTTCAAATCCGAAACCCCGAGGCATAGGGCTGGCTTTGGGGTTTACCTTAACCCCCCCCCCCCCCAAGTACTCCCCATTATAGCCCCTAACTGGAGACTTGGGGAGTATAATAACGCGCAAAACTTGCCCTGCAAGGCGCTTCTCCTGCGGGCCCGACGTGTGATCTCCCAGGGTGTCCAGGCTTCAAATACGTCCATGCAAGAGTGCCCTTGCATAGCGATTCTATACGGGGTTTAGGGCCTAGACTTTTGGAGGGTGTCTTTGACCACCCATCCTGCAGTCTACAATGTGCAGCAGCGTTCACTCTATTCGGAGGTTCAGGCTTCGGGTTCTTATGGTTCGAGCTTTCTTGGGATGGCTTGAGCTATTCGGAAATGAGCCTTTGTCAGGAGCCCGAAAAGCATTCGCCCATGTTCGATATTTTCGGATGTGAAACCCCAAACCGTGAACCTTTGACCCTGGACCCTCTACCCAACATACCAGGATTGTTCGAAGAAAAGGCCGAGTCCGGACTGACTGCGGCAATCGTCTTGCAGTCTGAAACCTTTCTCTCAGCCCGCGCCCAAGAACAAGAAATCTTCAAAGTTGGTTCAACAGACCTCCAGCTTCTTCAAGAACCCCTATGAGAAGGCCCACATGCAATGCTTTTCATGAGCCCCAACGCCGCTACGCCTTCCGAAGATCTCGCAGCAGCCCCAAGGCGAGGAAGTTTGCATCAACTACTTCGATGCGGGAAGCTCTGCGGCCCTGGGTCTTTCGGGCTGGGGCTGGGAGCTGAACTACTAGAGGGGTCGGAATCATTCCTGATACTATCCCCACATAGCCTCCTACAGATTTGCAGTAGAGCATATTCCATATATCTCTTTTCACTCATGATGTAGAAAGGTATATGTATATGTGTATATTCCACTGTTATGGTCGCTACCTATTTGTAAGTGTTTGAGTTTCCCAATTCTGGCCCCTACCGTAGGAGATGTAGGGGTTCAATGTAACGGTCACCCCTTAGGCTTATAGGGTTTAGGTTGGGTACTGCCCCCACTCTGTAACAGTTAGAAAATATCTACCATATTATATGCATATAGTCTTGTCTTATTTGTTCATTTATTTATTTATGGTGACCCCCCCCCCNCCCCCCCCCCCCCCGCCCCTCCGGATCACCCTTTTCGCTTTCCAGGTACCCGACGTCGACCACGACATGCCAACTTTTGTCTTCAATGGCCGGGGTTAGGGTTCAGGGTCTGGGGCTTACGGGTTTACGGAACTTTTCCAATTTAAAATAATGTTGTGGACGTGGTCTTTGCAGGCGGCGTTCGGTAACAGACCGCCACATGGATGTATGGCAGGACATCATAGCCTTCTCAGATCCTCGGGCCTCGGGAACAAAGTTCCAGTATGCCAACGGCTCCGAAGAGGTTTCTCAATCTCGTTGGGTTCCTTACGTCAGGCAGGACGTAAGCAACAAAGCAAGAGTTCGTTAAAACGCGTTTGTGTTTTATTTCGATTCCTGAGCCCTTCACACGCGCAGATATGGAGGGCTACCGCTTCAAGCACCTCCTGATCGTGTGCTGCGATGGCCACGAGCACTACCTTCGCCTCGACGAGAATCGGGTGTGGCGAATGAGCAATAATAGAAGTCTCTAAGAGACTGTCTACTATCGCCATGGTATCTCGAAGAGATCCCAGCAGAGGCGGATTGCAGCATGTAAAAGGTTGCTTCTATGCATGCTCCGTGATGCTTGTGCAGACGATCGTCATGATGTTGTTGTTGTCGTTGTTGTTGGGCACTGTGACTATTGCGAACTGCGATGCAGCCGTCCAGTGCTCTACCTTGCTGGTGCCTTTCCTTTCGCTTCGCTTGCTTCGCATCACTGTGTCCGCTCTTCCTCAGCGGCCCGTGTCTCTCGCGGTCTCTTCATGAGAACGAAGATATCTTCGACTGGGCTATCACTTTCAAAGAGGAAATCTCTAACACGGAGGGCTTGAAGGTGATCTTTCCCGAGAAGCCCATGATTGTGCACACGCCTGCTGGCTCAGCGAAGATAGGAGCTTGGAAATTGAAACTAACATGTGCTGTAAGGCTCTGGTGCCGTCTCGGAAGTTCTCTGGTAGGCGATTTCGACAGGCCCGCTAGCACAGGTGTTTACGATGGTGCTCGAGAAGATTTTGGTGCCTTCCGCGAAACGGACGTGCTTCACGATGTTCCACGTCTTGTCCTCGGACTGTAACATGAAAAGCTGCATAGTACATGGTGTGAGGTCGTTGCCCTTCATCTTGATTGGTTCTGATAGATCCTGATATCTCTGCTGCAAAAACAATGTTTCGATGCGTTTCAAACCGAAGTCACCGTCGTGGTTCAGTATGATGCCCAAGAACTGCATCTTCTTTTTCATGGAATCAACGATTTCGCCTTTGGCTGGCAGATTCCGTTATCAAAAGCTTGTTCCCCTCAGTGCGACCAGCAAAATAACCCAGGAGACGGAGGACATCCGCAAGGGTTTCCAACTCCTCAAGCACGTTTGTTTATTTATTGTTATAGATAGATAAATAGATAGCCTTAGTATGATCCCTAATATAAGACTGGTACAGGGTGGGGGCAGTACCCAAGGTTTAAGGCTTAGGCTCAGTCTGGTTCCAAGCTCATGAGGCTGAGTTCCTGGGTTTAGGGTTTAGGGGTTTCGTGTTAAGTGTCTATCACGATCGGACTTCGCACCGGAAAAGGTTTCGAAGATGTTGGCGAGGTGGTTTTCTGGGTTTTGGGGTAAGGGTCTATGGTTTGGGGTTTAAGGGGTTAGGGATCAAGATAGACAAGGCTTTCCCTCACACTCCGCTCCGCACTAGGACAACACTCATCGCATACGGAATATGTCGGACGATGCTAGCAAGCACCTGTGGAGGGCTTTCGGCCATTCGGGAGATCAGTGATTTCTTTGTTCTTCGTGGTTTGCGGTTTCAGGGCCTTCTGGATTGGGGATTGCGGTTTCGTGTACTGTATAATCCAATATCCTGAGCCCGCTGCCTAGGTTTTGAAACCGTTGGCTGAGAGGCAGAAGCTTTGCCAGAGTTGGCGCCTGTCCCTGCAATTTGACTTGGGGGCAGGTTTGCGGTCAACAAGCTTTCGGATCTGGGTGGCTTATTCAATTCGACCTGTCGTAGATACGGTTCCAGGGTTCATACAGACCTGATTGACAAGGTTCGCTTCTCTGAGTAGGCTTTGAGCTCGGAGAAGGTCTACTGCTCATGGTTTTCGCGGCTACAGGGTTTTTTTAAGGTCTGAGCCGGAGACATGCAATGCAACCCTAGGGCAATGAGGACTTTCACGCAGCTTGCATCGGGAAAGGCCGCGCAAAAGAGCAGTTTCTTCTTTCTGTCACTCCCGAACCGGAGGGTCTCAACCCTAAACTCCTACACCCCGCACCATCTAAACCCTAAGCCGTTTCTAGGCCTTGGGAGTCTTTATCTTTTTTTAGCTACAAAAATTGACTGACAGGGGCTTGGCAAGCAAACTTAGACGTCGGCCTTCGCTTGGTATCTCAGGGGATTCGTCTGCGAGTGCCCGAGATGCGAGGATGAGAGGAGCATTGATGAAAGCGCCCTGAATTCAACAGTGCTTGTCTCAAGGCTTCCATTGCGGGTTGACGTAGGTGGGTTAGGGTTTGGGGGAGTTCCGATACGTCACTACCAGATTTTTCCCCACCTTTTCAGGCCGTTCATTTTCTGCTTGGTTTCTGGGTGCTGTGGTAGTCCCTTTAATATAATGGTTTTGTACACACGAGGTTTTGAGATCTGCGGGAGCTACTTCATGGGTTTTTTGTGTGTGATCCATGCTCTCTGCTGGAGCTACGTGAAATAGGATACTTCCTTCGATCTTACTCATGGGTTACTCGGATCCTTATCTGATCTCTAAATCGTAATTATGTAGGACGGTGCTTAAACCGTGAGCTTACTTGATGACCGCCCTCGACGATTCCAATCTGCCATAAAAGCAGATGCCTTATTAACAAGCCCCATACTAGTTCAAGGAAAGTCATTGAAGGAGCTTCCTTCGACATAGAGCTATCCAAGACGCTTGATTGATTTCTGTATTTTCTGCCCCTGCTCCGGATGGCCGTAAAGCTCAAGCAGCCGGAACATGAAAGAATGGTTTTCGGAGACGCCTTGGAATTGTCACCTTGCACAGCCCCAACATGCAGCCCCGAAGACCTGGAATGCAGAACACATGAGTTGAGGTGAGAAAGACATCCAAAAACTTCTTGCAATGAAGCCCAAAAAGCCAAATCTCTAGGCGAGATCTCAAAACGCCCGCTTGCAGCAAGCTTGGAACAAGATCCCTGACAAAGGCAAATTCCGAGCGATCTCGATTTTGATGAACCAACTCAGGTACCTTGGCTAGCACTGCCTGCGGAAGGTAATGTTGCCTGTTAGCGTATTTCTTCGGCTGCTCCTGGCATACCAGTCATTGCTGCTGCTTTCGCTGCTGCTTCTGCCAATAATTCAATGTGTCGGGGATTTCAACGACCAGGACGAGCCTGAGGACCACATCACAATTTTTGATAGTGATTGTGCTGATGGGGGCGATGACAGTCGTATTCAAAATACTGACAACCACAATGCCACGAGAAGAGCATTTCTCCACAATACAGCGGGGATGAGTTCACATATGAAAAGATCGAAACAAAGTCTTACCGCTGACCTGCAGTCTCCGTAGCTTCACCCTGAAATGCTGGTGTGTTTTAGGGCATTGTAGGGTGCATATGCTCCACTTCCTGGCTGATCCTGCACACTCGCGCATGGAGCTTGGCAGCCCTCAAACCCTAAACCCTACCAGAGAACCTCTATATTGTAGCGCACACCCTGGCCCGAAATATTGGAATCCCTACCTTCAAGACATCCCTTTCCCGTATAGATGTCCAAGCCTTCACCCTGTATGAGACCTTGAAACCCTTTGCTGAAAGGGTCCAAATGTAGACCCTTCTCTTCAGTCATAAGGTCTCCCATGTAAGGGGTCCAAATATTGACCCCTCACTGTGGATCCTGACTGTAAGGACTCCTAAACAAGGTACCATAAACCCCGACATCCCCGAACCCTAAATGATGTATTGGATACTGTTTTTCATGTTCACAGAACAAGGAGTCCCCTGGCGGCAGCGCCCCCTGGTGCTGCGCCTTTGCAGGTGGCTCTTCGAGAGTTGGCACCTCGTGCAGCAAATCATTCGGGGAGTTTTAGACTTGGGCTGTTTTCGAGGGTCGTTGTGGTCTTAGGTTCCTCATAAAACCACCCAATAAGGGAGCCCTCACTTTTGTCCATGTTCGTTTCCAAGCGTGTCTTTTGTGCTATGGGGTTTGGGGCTGTAGGGTTCGAAGGTTCGCGTTTTTGCGGAGTTTCAGAAACCAAGCTAACAGAATCCTTTGGCAATGACCAAAATGGCCATGGACAATGAACCCCTAAGTTCGAGACACCTCCAACTTTCTTTACCAACTTGTAAAGCGGTATAAGCTCTTCCGTCAAAGACCTCACAGCGGTTATGGGGAAGCATCACTTCTTCAGGCCATATGTTAAGGTGTCCTTACCATGACAGACCGTAGTACTCTTGGTGATCCCTTGTCTACATGCCTGCATACATGCATACATACATACATGCATACGTTTACATACATACATGCGCACATACATACATACATACATACACACATACACACATACCCACATACATACATGCATACATGCATACATACGTACTTACATACATACTGACACACAGACACAGACACAAACACAGACATATACATATACATATACATAGGTGCGCATATTTCTATTTCTTGAGGCAAAAACCTGCAGAGCACCTGGAGATTTATGATTCAGGGTTCGAGGGCTTGGGAAGCGCTCGGAAGCATTGAGCCTTCTACGCCGTCTACATGCAGCACTACGTGATACCGTCACAATACATAAGCTTCTAAAGCACGAAGCAAACGCCCTGGAGTTCTTTGCACTTTGTGACCCTGCACGGTTTTGCGAGTTCGTACGGTATCATTGCATCATGCACACATGTTCTGATCAGTTGCCTGAAACAAAGACCAAATCGAAGCGGCGTTAAGCCCAGAGCACCCCAGAAGCACGAAAGAAAACCGTCCCTAATCCTCAAACAGTAATAGTAAATTGAGTAAGAACAATAATAAACTGACAATAATAGTAATAATAATACTAGTAGTGACAAAAATAATTACAATAAGAATAATGCACAAAATCATAATAGTAATAGTAATACGAGTAATACTAGGCCCGTCAGGAAGAGTCTGTCTCGGCATCCTTGGGAAATCCGGGAGCGAAGAGACTTCGAGCAGTGACTTGGCCTGGCATTACACTGCCTTTAGGGTTTACGGTTTAGGGGTTCAGGTTTAAGGGTTTAGGGTAGGTATCGATTTCGGATAATTTGTAAGTTTCCTCATTTTTTAATATAGGGCCTTTGATTATAAATAAATCTGGGGACTGTTGAAAGCCACACCTAGTACACTGCTGTACATGGATCCTGCAAAGGAGTGTCCATGCACAAACTCACACATTGAAGTCATGAACGTGTATTCTCCGGTGTTGCGAGAGGCAAACATGGCAACTCGAGACTTAAAACTGATCCCGGTACTGTTTAGTTTAGACCGTTTCGGAGCCTTTGTTCACGAATTCCTCACCTCGTCTTGTTGGAAGAGCTGCCCAGTTGAGGATTACTAGTGTCGGGCGTTGATATGTACATTTCGACAAGTCTTGCGTCCTGGCTTGGAAAAATGTCCGTTCGCACACTCTCACATTGTCCCGACCGCAGGGCTCGCTTGACTTAGGGATACAAGGTAGCTGCAAGTGCGGTTCTGAGTTTCCGTACCGAATAAAGCCCATACGTACATTGCCTAAACTATCCTAAGCGCAAAAATTCTAAATCCGCAAGCTAGGCAAAGAACCCAACACCCAAGCCACCACGAAATCCGAAACCGTCGCCATCCCAGAACCCTAGTTCAGCGAAGGTCTGCGCAGGTTACACCGCACTCTACAACCTGCGGGCTCAAGAGGACATGTTTCAGGGCTTTAGGGCCTGGATTTTCGGCTCTTGGGTTTAATTACTACTAACATGCCCGAAATACCCTCAACCGAGGCCGCATAGCATTCCTCACATTATTTGACTCCAAACTCTGACACTATGCAATCCCCAATGCGATGTGCAGCACCCCTGAGATCCCACGGGGCTATAGCTTGTACCCTGTATGCATCAGATGTAATTAACGGATGACCAGGTGCTCCGGCTTTTTGAGACGGAAGACGTGCGTCAAAATGTTCTATAGAAGCCTAAATGCTTACCAATACTATTCCTTAGGCTACCACACCCCTCAACCCCTACTCGTATTAGCAAGGCCCCTCTATTACCAGACTTCATGTTCCTTGGTTCCATCCGCAGGTTCAAGAGGCAGATTTGTCAAGTTTCGGCTTTCGGCACAGCTGTACGTTGTGAAGATTCAACTCTGCGACTTGAGCAAAGCTCCCGTGACTTCACGTCACCACTGCGATCATCACCACGACTATCCGGTACCCACATGATGATTAGTTGACATCCGTAATGAGGTTTTTTTGGCATTGGTATGTATGACTTTTGCTTGCGCAGCATGTTTCGACCTGCCTCGGAAGGTTCGGCAAGAAGCGTGGGTGTTTTTGCTGACCTGGTACTGCTGAATTTGATATAGTGTTGTCTCCGCTAGTGTTTCAGCTGTTGCGGATCCCAAATCCGAAGCCAGACCCTTATCCGGTGCGCGCCCTTCAGCCCTAAGCCCTCCACCCCGTAACTTTTGTGCCTTTTCGTTGTAGGAGGGCTCGGCGGAAGCCATCGCGGATCACTTGAAGGCAGGAAGCATTAATGGAGTATTGCCGAGCTTTGGCTTCATAGGAAGCAACGAGTGCACTTGCATGCTACACGGGTACTTCAAGTTGTCAAGCGGCTCTACTCCCTCATCGTTACCCTAAACCCTAATCCGTAAACCCCCCAAGCCCAAGCCATCCCAACTTCAGGCAGGTTGGGGTCCTTCGTCGTCGCCTTGTCACATGAGGGTTGTTCTGAATCAGGGTCCCTTGGTAAACCTGGTTTCACAGTAGCTTCTACTCGAGCCTGCAAAATAGACCGCTATGTGCAGCACTCCCGCATGAATCATCTGCGAGTTTTTGTGACTACAATCCAAAACCCTAAACCTCTCCCAGGTTCTACTGTGTATGATCAGCAAGTTCGATACCTCTAAGGAGCCCCCTCTCCACAACCCGAAGCCCCTGAAGCCTAAACCCCTAAAGCCCAAAATCTGTAGCCCCTTCCCCAGAACACGAAAAGGTGGTTGAGGCGGTCCTGCCAGGCTCTTTCTCCCACTGTGCCTCGCCTCGCAGCCTGTTGTGGGGAGAGGTTTGGGGTCGTAGAATCATTCAGTACCATAATTTGTAAGAGGCAGTATATGGGCTACCATACGGGTTCCGGTATGTGTTGCTAGGTTTGGGGGTCTAGGGTTTTTGGTGTAAGGTGTAGGGGTTTGAGGGAGCCTGGAGCCGTAAACAGACAAACGGCTTTGCACGATGGGGGTCCTCGGCTTGCTTCCGAGGTCCTTCAAGCTTTGCTCCTGAAGGGGTCTTTTTCTGCCTTTGCCCATCCTGCCCCTAACCCCACCCCCACCCCTGCTTGCCGCTGCCCGGGCAAAAACGAAGTAGTATCTCCACTAATTCGTTTTTGCCTTCGATACCATTGGGCTATACAGGCATTGGCCAAAGAGCGCTGCTCATCCTGATGCATGCATTGGCCAGGAACCGCCAAAAGAGAACCTATCCCCGTACGGTTCTTATTTCCGGTGTTTTCATAACAAGCCCAGCCACAACGAAACCACTAAAGAACCTGACCCCGGAAGCTGGGGTACCCCAAGGTTCTTAATCGCCGGGGGTAGGAGGTCAGGTTCCTAAACAGCGGGTTCTTATACAGGACGTTCACTGTAGGTCCTAAACCCCATGATCTGGACCCCGATCTGCCTTTAAACCCCAGATCCCTCCACCCCGGGACGGTGAGGAGTCATGCCCAGCCCCTGATCCCTGATCCAGAGAAAGCAACCTCCTTTTCTTTTGGGTTGAGGTAAGCTGTCCTTTCAGTACTGGCGGACCTGCAACTCGGGCCGTAGTTGTTATTTTTTTGTAACGGGCGGTTTCGGGTTCAGGGTTTTAGGGATTAGGGCATTGGGGAGCGGGGAAATAGGGTGCAGTCGGGTTCTGAAGATCTTGGGACTTGGGGCTTTGATGTTTGCGGCCTCGTGCTTTTTGCACGGGGCAGGGCCTTAGGGCGCAGAGTCTGTGTAGAGTTGTGGGTTTCGATATAAGAGCTTGAACGATTAGCATGAATGTTCCTAATGGTTCCGTATTATGTCTTACACTTGTTGTATAGCATTTTGCCAGGCGTTTTGCAAACACTGCGGCCGGGCTTACTTGAGACTTCCGGGCTTTAGGGTAGTGCCCTAACTTTGAACCCCCAAACCTTCCGGATGGACACGGAAATCATCGCAAGGAACCCCACGCGAGTATGTTTTTGGGATGAAGGTGACCCTAAACCCTAAACCTTGTGTGACGCAGAAGGGCTTCGTATATAGGATGGTCATGAGCCCCTGAGTCTCCATGTGAGCTTTCCGGAGCAAGAAACGCCCTTGCGAAATGTATCCGGCCTAGGCACTGGCCACTATGGCGAGGAGCGGTTTGCATGGGTCTTGACTCAGAACCACTACCTGCACAGCTTCCTGTAGAAGCCGTTTTGGTTTGAATATAAGCGTGCGTTTGTAGACGGACATAGTGATGTTTCCCCGCCCCCCCCCCCCCCCCCCCCACAACAAAAAAAAAAACACCAACAACAACCACCACCCAACACCACACACCAAACCACACCACNGGCGCCGCCCGACGGTCGGGATTTGGATGGAGGCCGTGTTGGTTTGAAAATAGGTGGGGGTTTTGAGACGGACTTAGGGATGTTTCCCCGCCCCCCCCCCCCGACGCTCAAAAGCAAAAGCAACAACAAGCACGCCGACACCCAACATTAGGATCCACCCAACCAGCCCCGCTCCCCCCAGCCCATCCCGCTCACCGCATAACTTGCAGGTTTTCGGCACTGCGTCCTTGGATGTTGGATTGAGTTTTGAAAACTTTTGGGCCGTGGTGGCTCGTCAACACACAGGGCTGCTACTTCTGCAGCATAAACAACTTGTGTTATCACCGTTAGTAGTATTCAAGGATTGTTGTTGTTGTTGTTAGGTTAATGAGTTTTGCCATTTATGCTAATGCTACAACAACGATGACGACGGCGACGACGACGAGCGCGCTGGTGCTGCTGCTACTACAGTATGTATATCAGTGATAAGGTAGTAGTAAAAGTTGCTGTTGTTCGTCTTATGCTGACTATGACGCTTGTTGATTAGATTTTGTTGATTGTGCCTTTATCTCCATGTTTGCTCAGGTGTTGTGACTACACAGGCCGCCGCATTGTTTTCTTTTGGACGAAGTCCGGTGTGGATTAGGCCTAACTTCAACTGACGGAGCTATCCCTATCTCACCCATCGCACATCCTTTCGGTGAAAGGACTGCGTCCAAAAGTTCAAGGCAGATGGAACTGCCGGGGGCTCAGTTTGCATAGCCATCACGCAGCCTGAGTGATGGAAGAAGATATGCTATACGCAGCTGGCTGGGCACCTGACATAGCCTACAAGCAACCCCTCAGCAAGGAAGCTTGGGAGTCCCGGGCTTACAAAGTTGAAGGAAGACCGCTTCTAGCATTCAACCGACAATATACCTTGAAGCTAGAACAAACAACCTTGGCAAAAGGCACCTTGAGAGCCCCACTGAACGTCAGAAACAGACCAAAAGGAATTATCAGATATATTTTTGCCTAGGCCGAACTCATCCCTGCACCCCTAACACTCTCCAAGCACACCCTGAAAACCCTGGAAAGACAGGGGAACACTTAAAAAGCCCTAAAGCAGCAAACAAGCCTGCACCTACAGCCCTAAACCCGATAATTCTATTTAAAACTCTAGAACATGAATCCCTTAAAGTCCCAAAATCCTAAAACCATCTAAAACCCTGAAACCTAAATTCCTAAAGCCAAAAGAAAAGCCGAAGAGCCCCTCAGGTGCAGCCCTTCACGAAACGGCCCTTGGAGGTCCCAGCACTTTGGGGTTTCAGGCCTTTTTGGTGGGTTCCCTGAAAGCGTTCCCAAGTGTTTTTTACATAAAAACAGGGTTCCCTGAAAGGGTTCTTGTTGGGGTTCCGTTCGGGGTCTGAGGGTTTAGGGTGAAGGGCTTGGGGTTTTGTGTTTAGGAGTTTAGGGGTTCAGAGTTCCTTTGTGAGGGTTTCGTCTAGGGCCTAGGGTTCCTATTAGGGTTCCAGAGGGTTCTACAGAGGTTCAGACTTGTTGGGCTTTGGTGTTTTTAGGGCTTGAGGGCTCGTGTATTCCTTTTGAGGCGTCCTACAGGGGATTCTGAAAGGGTGCAGGGGGCTTTGGGATCCTCGGGTTTAGATCCTTAAGGGTTTTGGGGTTTCAGGGTTTTGGGCTTTGGTGTTTTTTAGGGCTTTAGGGTCGGAGCTTTGCCCTCAACCCTCCCTGGACCCCAGGACACATAGGGTTTAGGGTTTGGGGTTTAGGGTTTAGGAAATCGTATGCAGCCTCTAGCCCTTGGAGGCCGCGTGGGCAGCGACCTCAGCAGCGACGGCCCACAAGCTGCGCTATGGGGATCCAGGACTGGCAGGGCTTAGGGATCAGGGTTTAGGGTTTAGGGTTTAGGGAGGGCTTAGGGATCAGGGTTTAGGGTTTAGGGAGGGCTTAGGGATCAGGGTTTAGGGTTTAGGGTCTAGGGAGGGCTTAGGGATCAGGGTTTAGGGTTTAGGGAGGGCTTAGGGATCAGGGTTTTGTCCTGGGGAAACTTATGGAGTGATGGGTTTGGGATGTGGCTTTTGAGGGGTTGTCAAGCTTTCGGGTTTTTGAGGCTTTCGGGGCTTCCAGGCTTCGTTAAGACTTTCTGAGTCATGAGGGTCTGGAGTGTTTTCGTGGCATTCTACAAGGCATTACGGAGAGGTTTACGGAGCTTCCAATTTCAAGGTGTTTGCCAGCTTGGGTTTTCTTTGTTGTGTTTTGAGAGTTGTCTTTAAACGGCTTTCTGTGGTGTCACGAGTTTTACGTATTTATGGGCTTTAGCGGATTCAGAAGAAGACTATGTTTGAAGGCAGCCCTTGTGAAGCTTCATGCTGTCATCCTTTTTCTTACTGGCTGGGTGGCCACACTTTACACTTTTTGGGGGTACCTCACTTTTAAGCAAACATAGCACACAGACACGAAACGACAAGACGGTAAATCTAGATAGGAAACATTCGCGAAACGNCTTACTGGCTGGGTGGCCACACTTTACACTTTTTGGGGGTACCTCACTTTTAAGCAAACATAGCACACAGACACGAAACGACAAGACGGTAAATCTAGATAGGAAACATTCGCGAAACGATAAGACGATAAATCTAGATGCAGGCATAGTGGGATAAGGGATGGTTAATGGTTTAGCGGCGACGGCGGTCGTGGCCGTGCACGTGGAGCAGCCGCTAGACAGCAAGCAGCCGAAGCTCTGAACAAGAGCTTCGGGGGTGGGGGGACGGGGTTTTGGGGGCGAAGCTCTGAACAAGAGCTTCGCGGGGGGAGGGGGTTTTGGGGGCTCAGGTTTCGGGTTTTGATGCCTTGCAAGGCGGGTTGAATGGTTTCGGGCTTCGGGTTACGGGTAGTGTTTGTCCAAAAAGAGAGGATTCAGGCTTAATTTAATTATAGGGATTAGGCGATTGCGTGTAATTTGTGCGACTGTTAGGGTTTAATTTCAGAGGTTGAGTGCTTAGGGTTTATGGTTTTTTAGGCTTTGGGATCCCTAAACCCTAAACCCTCATCCCCTAAACCTAAACCCTAAACACCCTCAGCCCTACACCCCCTCAACCCTAATTCCTAGTCTAAACCGTAGCTACCCTGCAATGCGGGCTTGTCTTTGGTAAGTAGGAGCGGGATACTATCCCTG